>PVLD010034244.1:0-12871 GCA_004027595.1 Dinomys branickii | reverse complement strand
GAGTACATGCTTGCAGTCCATAATGATCATATTCATCATGAAGGATTGGACATGTATATAACACATCTTAACTTTTGTCCCCTTCTTCTTCTCTCCCTATTTACAGAAGCTGTATTTCCATTTTTCCTTCAGTTCTTGATTTCATTTAAATCCCTTTTCCCTTCCTTCCCTCAACCCTCCCCATCTCTGTGACCAGGCTCTGCCTTTCAATAGATGAAACATGTGGGAGACATTTTAGATCTGAACCATAACACCTTGAATTCCCTGGTTCCCAGGTTCCCTTCAGACCAGATGCTTCAATAGTTGTAGCCCACCATCTCCAGGCCTGGTGAGGTTATAAACTATCTTTGAGGATCAATACTTTATTGGGTACTACCTTCATTCCGGGACATTCTGTTTATAGGCAGGCACTTAAAAGTGACACCTCAATGAAATTTGTTTTATTGCTAGCTAAAACTTGCCTTCCCACAACATTTGCCTTTAGATTTCAGCTAGATGGAAAATTTAATAATAAAATATATCTGTTCTGGCCAAGTTCCTCCTTTACTCTGTTTCACGTCTGAAGCAAAGCGATTAAAAAAAAAAAAACAGCTTTAAAAATGAGGATGACCAATTTGTACCGTTTTATTAAGGACCATAATGGTTTTCACACTACAAGTTCCTATCCTCATAAACTTCCCTCGTCCTGGGGAAAAGTACATAGTTGATCAGTCTATGATATCTTCAACACTGACTGTTGAGCCTTCAAAACTACCATCTACTGATCACAGTGTAGATTTTAAACACACACATATAGTTTTTCAAATGTTGAAAGAGAATTTAGTTAATGAGTATATAAAGTTTAGGGCTATAAAAAATTTAATCTAGGCATTACATGCCTTCCCCACTCCTCAGATATGCAGAAGTTGAAATATTGAGATGATTTTACTGGAGATTTCCTTATTACTAATAGGGACTCCTTCTGGAGATTTAGTTTAGGAGTGACAGAATTTAAACTTGTGAAGCTGGTTAAATTCACATTAATTCCTTTTTTTTCTTGCTTTCATTCCTGAAAGTGTATACTGTATTAATCAGCCTTCCTATTACTGGGGGAAAAAAACAACACTCAAACTTTAAAAAAATGAGAGGTTTCTTTTGGCTTGGCATGATTGTTCAGTTCCATGATTGGTGGCTCCAAGGCAGCTATGGCATGGCAGCGGTATGACACAGAAACAGTGCTCACCTCACAGCAGTCAAGCAGCAGAGAGAGCAGTGAGGAGCCAGAGACATGAATATACCCTTCCAGCTTCTGCTTTCAAGTGACCCACCTTCTCCAATCAGGCCCCAACTCTTAACAGCACATCCAGCTACTGAATTCATAAATGAAAGGACCCATTGATGAGTATAGCATCTCCATGATCCAATAACCTTCCAAAAAGCCAACCACTGAGTGAATAAATGAACCTTGGGGGTATTTGTAATCTAAGCCACCCCTGGCCACCAAAAGCCTCATATTCATTTCATTATGCAAAAATGCATTGAGTCCATCTTTGAGTCACCAAAATCTTAACAATTCTAGTATTATAAAAATGTCCAAGTTCAAAGTTTCCTCTGAGACTCAAGGTAAAATCTTAGGTATAGCCCATGTAAAATATCAAAAAGAAAGTTAAGTACTTTCAACAATGACAATTATAACAGGAGGCTACAAAGAAATTGGACCAAAGCAAACTAAAACCTAGTAGGGGAAACATTAAATCCTGTAACAGGATTTCCTGCATCCAAGGCAAACTGCAGTGAGGTGTTAACTCCAAAAGACTTGAGCATCTCCACCCCTATAGTTTTGTTGTTTTCAGCCCACAGAGTCGCTCTCTTGGGCTTGCTTCACTCACTGCCCAATGGTTTTCCTCAGCAGACATCCTATGTTCCTCACATCTCCTACTTTCTGGACTCTCCACTGCACCTTTTGCTTCACTTTGACGACTTCACGTACTGGCCACAGAGGTGCTTCTTAACAGGTCTTCCTTTAAATTCTGGTAGAATCCTCCAGAAGCCCAAAACTTTTGGGTATGTGTCTAGAACACCAGAATCACATGAATGATGGCAAGGTCTGTTGCCAGCTGGAGAAGATGTCAGACCCTCTTGGGCCATAGCTGCAGTGGTCTCTTAGTGCCTGGATGGTTGAATACAATAAAATGAATTCTAGCTACCAATTCTTTAGCCAGCTCTTCTCAAACAGGGACTACCAGGACCTCTTTTCTCAAATGAAAGATTTATACTTTTGCCCATTTGAGCCTGTAATGGATGAGGTTTTACTTATTCTTGATGTGACTTCAAGATACGGCAGAAAGCAGCCAGCAGAATCCATACCACAGAATCCATACCTGAATAGTAGGCTGCCTTCAAGTAGCCGCCATCAGATTTAGACCACTGTTCTTAATTGCAGTTTCCTGAAAAATGTGAAGCCATTGGCAACATATAGACAAATTATCTGGTAGAGTTAACATATATAGCCTATATTATAATTACCAATGGAATTCTTGTTACCTCTGTTTTTCCATCAGCATTCTTGTCTAGTATTACCCATCAAGCACTGTTCACAATATTCTAAAATCTCCCCTGCCTGCATCTCCAAACTATTTGAATATCCTCCAGCAAACCAATTCCAAAGACTTCTGAATCACATGGTCAGGTGTAGTCACAGCAAAGGCCCCAAGTCCAGTACCAAAATCTAGGTTAATCATTTTCCTATGACTGGGACAAAACATAAGATACCAAAAAATTAAAAGGAAATTTGAAGGAGAGCTTTATTTTGGCTCACAGTTTTTAGTTTTCAGAAGATTCAGTCCATAGTAGGGTGCCTCAAAGACAGACATAGAATGGCAAAGGTATGGAGGACAAAAAGTGCTCAACCTGTTGCAGCCAGAGGACAGAAGGGAAGGAGGAGCCAGGGACAAGAATACAGTCTTATTTGGGAGTGATCCACCCCTTCTGCCCAGGCTTCACTTCTTTTTTTTTTTTAACTTTAAAAGTATAAAAACAAAAAAACATTAACAAACAGACACAAAGTAGCATAAGAATACTACAATCTAATCTGAGTTACAGATAAGGTGACAGGGAATGAAGAATGGTTGTTGCATTACATATTGATAACTTCTAAGTGTATATTCAGGAAAACAGATATAGACATGCAAAATTGATCAATTAATCATCAACTATTTCTTACAATAAAGTGACCTAGGTCAGTAGTACAACTTCTTTTTAAAGTATGAAAGCAAAAAGAACTACATCATCAACAACAGAAAAAGAAAGAAAGAAAGAAAAAAATGAAAAGCATTAACAAAGAGACACAAAGTAGCTCAATAACCTTATAATCAGAATTGAATTATAGACAAAGCCACAGAAAACCAACAATAGTTGTTGAATTGCATATTGATATCTTCAAAATGTATGCTGTGGAGAACACATATAGACATACAAGATTGATCAAATAACCCGTCATTAACTGTTCCATACAATTAAGTGACATAAGACAATAGTAGAAACATGTTAGCCATCCTGCACATATGTATACACATACATGCATTCATACATATATTTTTGCCTCTTTATTTTCTCCTTTCCCGCATTCCATCTGCTCTTTACTTTTGAACAGATTTCCTTCATGTCTCCTAGTTTATGTTCCCACCCTCAGGTTCTTACACCAGTGACACAATACATTGCCTGCACATGTACCTCTGATTTATTTCACTTATGAGTATGGTGTCCAATTGTGACCATTTGCCTACAGAGGCGCCAAATCTGTTCCCCTTTAAGGCTGAATAATATTCCATTATATAAAAATGCCACAATTTTTTAATCCAGTCTTCTGCGGTTGGACATTTGGGTTGTTTCCACAATTTAGCTATTACAAATTGCGCTGCTATACACATGGGTGCACATAATTCTGAGTGATATGATGCTTTCAGGTCTTCTGGGAAAATACCCAGAAGGGGAATACCTGGTTTGATTGGAACCTCTAGACCTAGTTTGCTGAGGAAACTCCAAACTGCTCTCCACAGTGGTTGCACCAGTCTGCATTCCCACCAGCAGTGTAATAGAGTCCCTATTTCTCCAGAGTCACGCCAGCATTTGTTACTGAAGGATTTTTTCATACTGGCCATACTTTATTTCCCATTGGTATTTCTTTATCTGAGAAGTGTGTATTCATCTCAGATGCCCATTTCTGGATTGGGTCTTTGAATTTGGTCAGGTACATGCTTTTTAATTCTTTGTATGTTCTAGATAGAAGACCTTTGTCTGAGGGACAGCAAGCTAGGATTTTTCCCCAATTCGTGGGTTTTCTTTTTACTTTGCTGGTGATTTCTTTAGAAGTACAAAAACTTTTCCGTAGGATGAGGTCCAAGATATTGATTCTTTGGAGTGTTTCCCTTGCAGTTTCATTTTTGTTCATGAACTCTTTCCCTACTCCTATGTCTTCAAGATTTTTACCTACTTTCTCTTCCAATAGATTTAGAGTTTCTGTTTTAATGTTGAGATCTGTGATCCATTTTGACCTGAGTTTGGAGCATGGTGATAGACTTGGGTCTATTTTCAGTTTTGGGCAAGAGGTAAGCCAGTATTTCCAGCACCATTTATTAAACAGGTCATCCTTTTTCCAGTGAGTTTGGTTGGCCCCTCTGTCAAATACTAGGTGGCGGAGTGTGTTTTTCGTTGTGGTTGCATCTTCCAGTCTATTCCATTGATCCTCAGGTCTGTTTTTTAGCCAGTACCAGGTTGATTTTATTACAGTAGCTTTGTAGTATAATTTCAGGTAAGGGATTGTGATTCCACCTGACTTGCCTTTGTTGCCCAGGATTGCTTTTGCTATTCTGGGTCCCTTCTGGTTCCAGATAAATTTAAGGCATATTTTCTCTAGATCTGTGAGGTATGTTAATGGTAGTTTAATGGGAATTGCATTGAATCTGTACAACAGTTTTGGTAGTGTGGCCATTTTCACAATGTTGGTTCTTCCCAACCATGAGCAGGGTATGCTTTTCCATTTATTGAAATCCTCTTCAATCTCTTTTTTCAAAGTACTGTCGTTTACACTGAATAAATCTTTCACATTCTTTGTTAGATTGATTCCTAAGTATTTCAATTTCTTGGATGCTGTTGTAAAAGGTATGGTTTCCTCAATTTCTCTCTCAGTCTGTTTGTTGTTCGTGTATAGGAATGCTATTGATTTTTGTTGTCTTAACTTTGTATCCAGCTACACTGCTAAATTTGTCAATTAAATCCAGGAGTTTTCCTGTGGAGTTTTTGGAGGTCCTCCATGTATAGTATCATGTCATTTGCAAATAGTGATAGTTTGACTTCTTCCTTTCCTATCCGTATTCCTTTAATTTCTCTCTCTTGTCTAATTGCTGTGGCTAATGCTTCCAGAACTATGTTGAATAGGAGTGGTGACAATGGACATCCTTGTCTTGTTCCTGACTTTAAAGTGAAAGTTTTCAGGTTTTGTCCATTTAGTATGATGTTGGCTGTTGGTTTGTCATAGATGGCTCTGATCAGATTGAGGTAGAGGCCATCTATTCCTATTTTTTGTAAAGTTTTTAACATGAACACATGTTGGACTTTATGGAAAGCCTTTTTTGCAACTACTGAGATGATCATGTGGTTTTGTCTTTGGCTGTATTGATATGATGTATTACATTAATTGATTTGCGAATATTGAACCATCCCTGCATTCCTGGAATAAATCCTACCTGGTCGTGTTGTATAATTTTCCTTATGATTCGCTGTAATCTGTTTGCTAGTATTTTGTTGAGTATCTTTGCATCTACGTTCATTAGAGAGATTGGCCTATAGTTCTCTTTCTTGGTTGGGTCCTTCTCTGGTTTTCGTATCAGTATGATACTTGCCTCCTGAAATGTGTTAGGGAGAGTTGCTTCCTTTTCAATTTCATTGAAGAGTTTGAGGAGTGTTGGCATTAGATCTTCTCTCAATGTTTTTTAGAATTCTGCTGTGAATCCATCAGGGCCTGGGCTTTTCTTAGTTGGTAAGTTTTCTATGACATCTTCAATCTCGTTAATTGATATTGGGTTGTTCAGGATTTTTGAGTCTTCCTGATTCAATTTTGGTAAGTTGTACATTGCTAGGAATCTGTCCATTTCCTCTGAAGTTTCTATCCTATCGGAGTAAAGCGTTTCAAAGTAGGTATTAATGATCTTTTGAATTTCTGTGGGATCTGTAGTGATTTCATCCTTTTCATTCCTTATTGCATGAATCTGAGTTCTTTCCCTTCTTTTTTTGATAAGGTTGGCTAGGGGTTTATCAATTTTGCTTATTCTTTCAAAAAACCAGCTCTTTGATTCACTTATTTTTTGTAGAGTTTTCTTCATCTCAGTTGCATTAATTTCTTCCCTGAATTTTACAATCTCCTCCCTTCTTTGGGCTTTTGGTTTGGCTTGTTGCTCTTTTTCTAAAAGTTTGAGGTGTAGCATTAGGCTATTCATTTGCTCTCTCTCTGTTTTCTTTATATATGGGTTCATTGCTATAAATTTCCCTCTGAGGACTGCTTTCATTGCATCCCGCAGATTCCAGTAGGTTGTATTTGCATTTTCATTTGTTTGTAGGTACTTTTTAATTTCTTCTTTAACATCTTGTGTAACCCACTGATTATTCAGGAGGTTGTTGTCTAATTTCGAAGTGTTAATGCGGTTTTTGGAGTTCTTTTTCTCATTAATTTCCAATTTCATTGCACTGTGGTCAGATAATATGCATGGGATAACGTCATTTCTTTTGCATTTAGGTAGATATGCTCTATGGGCTAGAATGTGGTCAATGTTAGAAAAAGACCCATGTGCAGCTGAGAAAAATGTGTATTCTGATGTTGTGGGCTGGAACACTCTGTATACATATACTAAGTCCGTTTGTTCACACTTTTGGCTCAGGTCTGTTATTTCTTTGCTGAGTTTTTGTCCAGTTGACCTGTCTCTTTGCGTCAGAGGGGTGTTTAGGTCCCCTATTACAATAGTGTTATGAATTATTTGAGTTTTCACGTCTGTTAAGAATTGACTTGTGAAGTTTGGTGCTCCATTATTTGGTGCATAAATGTTCAGGATGGTAATCTGTTCCTCTTGCAGCTTTCCCCTAGGTAGTATGTAATGGCCTTCTTTTTCTCTTTTCATTGTTTTTGGTTTGAAGTTTACATTGTCTGCAAACATAATAGCTACCCCTGCTTTTTTCTGGGGACCTGTTGCATG
Source organism: Dinomys branickii (assembly GCA_004027595.1). Lineage (NCBI taxonomy): Eukaryota > Metazoa > Chordata > Mammalia > Rodentia > Dinomyidae > Dinomys > Dinomys branickii. Next base: position 5,648 of record PVLD010034244.1, on the reverse strand, counting down.
GAGAATTGTTTTCCATCCTTTAACTTTCAGCCTGTGGATTTCCTTTTGAGTAAAATGTGTTTCCTGTATACAGCATATCGTTGGATTGTGTTCCTTAATCCACTCTGCTATTCTTTTCGTTTTGACTGGTGAATTGAGGCCATTTACATTAATGGTTATAATGGTTATATGTTGGCTTATTATAGTCATGTTATTTACTTGTTGTTGTCCTACTTTTGCTATCTGTTTACTTACTTTTTCTGTTTGAGGGTTTCTTTGTATTGTTGTTCTTGAGATTGTGGTCATTTTTTTATCTGTCTAGAATATCTTTTAGTGCTTCTTGCAATGCTGGTTTGGCACTCTTGAGGTTCTTCAGTTCTTCTTTGTCATGGAAATATTTTATTTCTCCACTGAATTTGAAGGATAGTTTTGCAGGATACATCAGTCTGGGTTAGAAGCTGTTTTGTCTCAGAATCTGTAATACCTCACTCCAAGCTCTTCTTAATTTCATGGTTTCCGTTGAGACGTCTGCTGTGATTCTGATGGGCTTTCCTTTATAGGTGATCTGTTTCTTTTCTCTAGCAGCTTTTAATATTGTGTTCTTTTGCTGGATATCTGTGCTCTTGACTATTATATGTCTGTGTGTGCTTTTCTTTGGGTTATGGCTCATTGTGGTTCTATGTGCCTTGATTATCTGTACTTCAGTATCTTTTACCATGTTTGGGAAATTTTCTGCTATTATTTCAGCAAATATTCTTTTTATATCATTTATGTTGTCTCCTGCTGTTTCACTGACTCCTATTACTTGAATATTATTTCTTTTTGCCTCATCTTGCAGCTGTTGGATTGATTTTTCTTGGGTCTTTGATAATTTTATGAGATCCTTCCTTTCACGCTCATAAGCTGCCATTCTGTCTTCAAGGTCTGAAATTCTATCTTCGGTTTCATTTAAGCAGTTTTGCAAGCTTTCAGTGGAAGTTTTCAATTCCTGGCAATCTCTTTGGACTTGTTTCATTCGTGGTAATTCATTCCTAAATTGCTCTTGTAACATTTCCACTTGTTTCCTACTTTCTTCTATTCTTTTATCTATTTCTTCTCTATGTGTATGGAACATTTCTTCCATTGTATTTTTCTGTTCATTTTTTGTCTGAGAGATTATTGCAGGTATGTGGCTTATTTCTGCTTTAATCTCTTCTATGGCCTGATGGAGTTGTTTCTTTATTTCAGATGCAATGTTTTCAGAACTTGCAGGTATGTGGCTTCCTATTTCCCCTGTATCCTCACATCCAGGACTTGTTCTGGGTGGGGTTGAGTTCTGAGACTGCGTTTTGTTCTTCTGTCTTCCCATTTTTGGGTATCAGATTCACAATATTGAGCTATAAATTACCCAGGCTGTTCACCAGGCAAAGGTCTGTTGCAAAGGCTGCTCCAGTGATTCCTTCTCTTGGGGAGAATGTACCTTAAGCTTTCTGCTGAGAGTTCCACTCAATATGCTGCTCGTATGATGTTTTGTGGGCGGAGCTACTCCCTACCCAGAGACCTGGCTAGGGCACATAAACAGCTCACCACCCTGTGAACTGTGCAGGCAGGGAGCTGCCAGATGTTCCTCCCTGGGTGGATCTCCTCCCCCACTGAAAAATCCGGTCGGGGCGCCCACCCAGCTCTCCCGTCCTGGGGTCTGTGCAGTCAGTAGGGCTGCTCGGATGTCCCTCACTGGGCAGAGCTTCTCCCCGACTCACAAATCCAGCTGGGGCCTCCAAAGAACTCACCCGTCCCTAGGATCATGCAGGCAGGAGTGCTGCTCAGTTGTATCTCTCTGGGTCAAGCTTCTCCCCGACTCAGAGATTCTGCTGTGGTGTGCAATCGGCTCACCCATTCCGGAATCCGTGCAGGTAGGAGAGCTCCAAAGTGCCAATATCTCGTGCTCCACCAGTGATCCCCCGCTCCCTGGTGCTTCTCCGCCTCCTCGGCATTCTCACGGGAGCCACTGACCGCAGCTGCCACAGTGCCCGCTCTCCGGCCGAGGAGGGCGCCAGCTGCGTGGACGGGGACTTGAGTGGGACCCTGGTCCACAATCCGGATTAGCACAGTCTGCCCGAGGAGCACGGGCTCCGAGTCCACCCTGCCCAGCAGCCGCTAAAAAGCCAATTTCTGGCCTCAGCCGCCGGGGAGCCACGCAGGGTTGGGAGATGGGAGGGACCATCCTGCCACGGCACCCTCAGGTTGCTCAGACTTGGATGAGCTGCCAGCTGCGCACTGCGCCGAGTGCCTCGGGCACCCAGCTCTCTGGCCCCACCTGCTCCTCGCAGCGGCAAATTGAGCCACCCCGCCGAGGTTCGGGTACTGCAGAGAAACACGTTCAGTTGGAATTTCACAGCCGTGGACCCAGCACCCACACACGCTGAGCCTGTCTCGAGCTAGAGATCTCTTTTTGGGAGGATTCTTCTTTGCTGCTCACCTGGTCACCACCTTCCTGGAAGTCCCTAGGCTTCACTTCTTAACAGCTCTTTCATCTAAGAAGTTATCAGTAAATGAATCTACAGTAATTATGGAATCATCATGATCAAATCAACTTCCCAAAAGCTAACTTATGAATATATGATACTTTGGGGGGCACTTTAGATCTAAACAATAATATACGCTTAGTTGGTCATCTTATATCTTAATTCTCATCCAGTATTCCAAATTTTATATTTGATTTAGTTATTCCCATTTGTTATGGTTCCAATGTAATATAACGTCTTTATATCTGGAAATTGCTTTAAAGAAGTATGTCAGGTTGCCAAATTCACAAGGGGTGGAATGTTATGGCTGATACATTGTGTGAACTTGGTGACTCTAGAAGTTTGGCAGAGTGACTCAGTAGGAAGCCAAGGTGCTTACTTTGTACACATTCTGAGCCTCTGGAAGAGGAGGGCATGGAGATTGTGTGTGAGCTACATGCCCCCTGGGTGGGGGTAGCCTGTTTACAGTGTAGGGGAAGGAAAGAGGCTGCTTCCCTGCCATTCCTCACTTCTGTTCTTGTGGTTATGGCTGTGCTCTGCTGCCATGAACGTTTGCCCTCTGCCATGTGCCACTCTGCCTCTGATCCAGCCAAGTATGGACTGAAACCTCCACAAACTGTAAGCTAAATAAACCTTTCCTTCCTTAACTTTGGGTGTTGGGTATTTTGTCTCAGCAATGAGAGAAAAGTAACCAAGACACCATTATTGATAAATAGTCTAAAGTATGTCACTAAAGTTTGAAGGATATTTCAAAACTCTTTAATGTTTGTAGGACAGAGAAAATTGATTACCTCAAGAGTGTTTTCTTTGGACCACAGAGTGTACTTTTTTAAAAAAACTGTGGTTACCAATATTAGTAAACCCATGATATTTTTAGACTAACCTGAATACACAAGAGATTCCATAAATATACAGAGAACAGAGTAAAGTATTCAATAAATGTTTGTCAGAAGAATAGAATTCTAGGGAACATTTACCAACCTGCTAAGGTTATGTAATTGCTCTGGATTGTAGAACAGGTGCAGTTACTTAAAAGAGATAGGCATGCTGTTAGAAAGCTGCACTTATAAGCTTTGCCTGTTGCACTGGAAATAAAGACGTGTCACCAATCAGCTTATATTACATTTAAGCTTTTGCCACTTGGAAAAGGTCCATTATGGCCTCAGGCTTTGTCTAAATGCTGCCAAGCATGTGAATAAACAGTGATGGGCTTAGCTAATCATTTGGGTAATAATAAGCCTTTCCATTTTAATAGCTCTAGGTTTTTAAAGCACTACCACATTTATGGTCTCATTTGAACCAGCCAATTGGGTATTGTTTATAATAGTTTAATGCTGAGACTCAGGCTATAGAGTCAAACAGACAAGGTTTCAAATCTTTATTCTTGCATTTATTTGCAAGTAGTGTAACTTTTGGCAACCTCTAAGCCTTAATGCATTTGATTTAACTTGAGGATAATAATAATACTGTCTAATCAGACTTGTGATGGTTAAGTGACTATTTGCATCAAGTACTGAGCACAGACTCTAGAAAATAGTAAATATTCAGGATCATTATAATTACTTTTATTAATATTAATTCAGGTAATATGCATCCTTTGCCAAATTTTCATGTTTAACTGTGTCTTCCATTTTACTGTGTAGGCAAGCCACAGCAAATTAATTGAGAGGAAGGAGAGATTTATTATTTTGTTTTTCCAAATCATAAAGTAGCATATTTCAGAAAGTAAAAGCTGAAAATACCTCACGCTCCTAAAACTGGCAGCCTTACACTAAGGCAAGTATTAGTCAAGAGATTGGTGTCAGTAATGGCATGCATGACAATTCTTGGCACCACAAAAGATAGAATGAAGGAAAATATGTAGACATCTCTCTCCCACAGTTTGACTCAACTTTTGCTGGATTAGTGACATATCTTTAGCAAAAAAAAAATTGTAAAATACCTACCATGATAAGAAATATAATTATTATTCTTAATTGTAGGACTGTATTTTCAGCCAGAGTTTCTCTTTGTAGTCCAGGCTGGCCTGGAACACATGGTGATCCTCCTTTCTCAGTCATCCCAGTGCTAGAATTATAAGCATGTACCACTACTCCTGATACTATTCTTATTTAATATGTAAAGAACCAGGCTAACTGAAATCAAACAATTTACACAATGTCACAGTGATAGAAATAGGTAGAGATAGTATAGAAACCATGCAATATAGGCCTACAAATCTCATGCTTTTTCTACCATATCATGTAATTTTTCCTAGTACATTAGGACCACACCCACTACATTTGATGTGATGTCAGCCAGTCTGGCTCCCAGTAGGAATGTACTTACTGCTTGTCCTCTCTGTTGTGAAAAATTGCCATGGATCATTCATTCCCAAATTTGGCAGAATGTAAGTAACCAAAGAGTTGGCATGCTGATCTAGAAATACTGTGGCACTCACATTATCCCACACATGGCATGAATTTATGGTTAGCTATAGAATGCTTCCAACTTTTGGTGAAAAGGCTATGGCACAGTAGTAGAATAGGAGATCCTAGAAAGAAGATAGTTAGATACTTTTTTGGAGACATCTTCCATAGGAGGTTGCATTTGCCTTAGAGATCCAATACAACCTCCATTTTTACATGTAGAAAAAACTTACACTAACAGATAAAATCTCATCCATCCATGCATTCTTCTTGTTTCCCTTCCAAGTCCCTACCCAAACCAAAAATAACATCTGATAATAAGCTTACTCTCTCAGGTAGCCTAATTCATGGCCTTATAAGCCAGAGCTATGTAGTAGGTATATCAGGGAGAACAAACTAAGAGTGTTTGTGAGAGAACTGTATAAGTAAGATTGAGCTAGTAAATTAGTAAGGTTGTCATTACAAGAAAAATGTCCTCACAATGGAGACATAAAAAGTTAAACACTATATGACTTGTTTATAGATGAGATATAGAAGCCAACTGAGATTTCAAGCAGTAAGTGCAATAGTTCCACTTCCAGTGAGTTTTAGCAGGCAGAAGAAGAACAATTAGGTAAAGTGCTGACTCCCTTGTTTAAGTCCCATCCTATGGATTTAGAGGATGCTATGACCCAGAATTTCTGATGAACTGGATAGTTTATTTTATCAGTATAAGTGAACTCATGTATAGATTTCCAAAATACTTTAGTGCTCTTTA
>PVLD010034243.1:0-12871 GCA_004027595.1 Dinomys branickii | reverse complement strand
TGGGATTTTCCTCTAGAATCCTCAAAAAGATTATGAGCTTGTTGACAACTTTATTTCAGACTTCTTGCCTCCAAAATTAGGATGTAACCAATTTTGGTGTATTAAGCCATTGGATTTATTGGATTTTATGGAAGTCTTGGGAAAGAATTATAAATTACATGGTCAAGATTGAAATATTATTATATCCACTGTAATCTAAATTATATATAATATGTAATCATATGTGTCTATGATTTTGCAAATTTAGCTGTAAGTTAGAGCATAAATACTTAAGTACTCAAGTATACCTAATTTCAATGTATTTTAGTGGTTGGTTTTATTTATTACACAGGTCTTTTATTCACTAAGTTGCAATCCTTCATTATCATTAACGCTTTTAGAATTATTACCAAATAAATTATTACCAAATTTCTTCTTTCCTCTGGTGTCCTCACTGCAATTTCCAACCAGGCAAGTCCCATGCTGGTCTCTTTTAACAGATTATAGCATACAGTGCCTCTCAGTCTACCTCCCAGTTTTCTAAGAATGTGATTACTACAGAATTTTGGGTCTTTCACAGCAATTGATCCTACTAAGCAGCTACTTAGAACCAGATATACAGATACAACAGAGAAAAACATCAACATGACCAACTCATCATGAAGCCCCTGTTTTATTAGGAAACAGAGGGGAGAAACATTCAAAGAGAGATAACAGTACATTTCAAAATAAATTCTGCTGATACATACAAGAATAAAGACAATGTTGAAAAAAGTGATGAAGTGAAGATTGGAAAATCCAATAGAGTAGAAAGAGTAAGATTTTTGGCTTGTATCTAGATGTCATGCCAAAGCCTTATGCACTCATATGTGTGGCTTTTCAGAGGTAGCTGGATAAGGGTGTGTGAATGGAGATTAGGAGTGTGATACTAGGATTAAGGGTGTGTGATACTGGACGAGTCCACTCATTGCTTTATCATAGTTCTGGATATGGGCAATGGGAAGCTTGAACTTGGGTGGGCTGGTGCTACCCACAACGCTTGTGTCCTCCTTCCTTGTGTCCTGCTTTCCTTGCTAATAGTGGAAAGTTTCACGCATTCAAGCTACTTTTTTTTTTGTCATGTCTACCTTAATTTATTTCTTTTCTTTTTTATTTTAAAAATAAAGGAGGAAAAGATATTAACACACAGACATCCATTTAAAAAATAGCATAAGAACAATACAGAGTTACAAAGTGGTAGGAAAGTTGCAGTCACAGGGGTGGGTTTCTGGAGGCAGCTGAACATAGAGTTTGTGAGTTTGTGAGTGGCTCGTTGTCAAGCGCTCGGACTGGTGGTGAACGCTACACCCACCCTAGGGTGCATAGCCTGCATACAGTATGAGGGAGGAAAGGAGAGTTGCTTCACCCTTTTGCTCTTTTTGCTTTTGCTGTCTTCCCCTGCCATGAACTGTTGCTCAGGTAGACTTAACAAGAAGGACAGGCAATTTTGCATATGAAGGAATTTCTCAAAACCATAATCCTATCTATTTTGGTAATGAATAAATAAATATATATCTAGATAATTTATAAATAAAATATATTATCTTTAACAGTTCACAGAAGTGTGTATGTGTGTGCATGTGTATGTGTGTATATGTGTGTATGTGTGAAAAGAAGCAAAATAAACACTTAAGGAACCTGTGTTATAATCCTACCTTTGGCTTTGATGTGAGTATACCTAGAGAATCACTTAATTTCCCTTTTTTCTTGGCTGCAAAGTTAAAATTAGAATATACAGAACCTTGTTTTAGGAATGAGGATGTAAAGTACTGGTATTTAGGATTAACCTTGTTATTTTTTACCCCCACCTACAATGGTGATGATTTGCAAACCATGGGAAATTTGCTATGTAGAGCATTTCTCTAAAGTGGTTTTTTTTTTTTTTTTTGGCCCAATCCCTGCCTAAGATATTTAGAAAGCATTATTTAATAGAAGAAATGTATTTCCTTTCTTAGTGGAAATTTCAGTATCATAAAAACATCGAAATGTGATAGAAAAAATGGAACATTTAAATCAATAACAACAAATCATTAGAACAGCTGGTAATTAACCTTTCATCAGTGTACAGGGTTACTTAGACAGCAAGGAAGCATCCTGTACACAAGTGTGGTGTCAGTGGAAAACCCGCTGGTCCAATCACTGTTTTATTCATGAGTTAGAAATATGAAATGGAGCATAATTTAATTGTAAAACTGATGTTTTCAGATGCAAAACTTCCTAAGGTGACTGGAGATGATAGTGAGGGTGTTCCATTTACATAGCACTGCTTCTCTTTATATTACAGATACTTTTATAAACACAATTTATTTAGGCTCCGCATGACTGGGACAAGGAATAGGTTTTGAGAAATGAGAAATACACCACATAAAGAGACCAAAATTTTCTTTAAGCAAGAGACAGGGGAATTACCTTTTCTTCAAATCAAATAATCACTAAACCATTAAATAATTCTTTATGCTTCAGACTAATGTATCTGTCACCTTTAGAGAGATCTCAAAAGAGTTCAAGGTTGATTTAAATAAGCTGGACTTTTAAAAGACGATAGGTCTGATATATATGGTAACCTCAGTAAAGGAAAGAAACTGAGACCCACTTTAATACAAACAGTAGGACTCAGCTCATTCTTTTGTTATTTATTCACACAACAAAATTATTGAAGACTTACTATGTGCATATTTAGCACTTTACAGGATGCTAGAAGAACACAGAGAAAAGTGAACCCATTCTTTCAATTTAAGGAACATGAGGGTTGATCATCGCAACACGTAACTCATACATGCTATAGTTATCACTAGGCAGGAGAGAAGCTCATAAAAAGAGCAAGCAATTCACTCTTAGAGACTCAGGAAAATGTATCTGTAAGACAGTCAGATAACCAGTACCTGATAACTAAAAAACGGTTGGCCAAGGGAAGAAGGAAAAAAAATCCATTGGTGCTTAAGTAAATATCAAATGCAATAAAATTATATACAGAAATAACCTTTTCTCCAGAGTATATCAAAGTTATGTTATTTCTAGGGTTTTCTGTTCTTCATATTAGGGTAGCCAAATCTTCCTTGACTATCATAGTTATATTAAATTGGTCCAATATTAGCTAGGTCATGAATACATCAGCACCACCAGGAATTCTGTCCCCAGAGTCAGTGCAAATCATTCACTAAATGAAAATGAGAACGTGCCCTCCTCCGATGTAAGCCAAAGACAGCACCATCTACAGGAAGCAGAACTGGTTCAACAGTGAATGCTCTCCCGCAGCCCTACACCCTCAGTCCCTTGGCTTCTAGCTTGCTTTCTTTCCTTTGGTTAAGATATAAAAGTTGACCTTCCTAGTTGCTTATCTCAAGGAAATTGAAAAGCTAGATATTTTTTCAAAATGACAGTTACGTCAAACTCAGTTTAATTAAGCTCTTCAGATTGTCTCTGTTTAAAATCTCAGAATAAGTTGTTAACAATCTCAGAATATCAAGTTTTTAATGTAAATCGAGAGTTTCAAAGGCTGCCAGTGAAGCTGGGTTACAAATCAGAAAATATCAGCTGTTGGCTCTTTCCTTCTAGGACAGAAATCTACAGACTGATGGTCAGTTTAGAATATGCAAGGCCTATGTTCCCTCCACAGCATCATGGGGAAAAAAATGGGAGTGGAGGAAGTTCTGGCAGGAGCTGTGAAGCAAGCTGGCTGCAGAAAGCCTCTGGTAGTTGTTTCTGTAGACACACTGCCTTAGTTACTTTTCTCATTGCTGAAACAAAATGCTTAACACCCACAGTTTAAGAGGGAAGGATTTATTTAGCTCACAGTTTGTGGAGGTTTCAGTCCATAATTGTCTGGCTCCAAGGCAGAGTGGCACATGGCACACCGGCAACAGTTTATGGTGGCAGAAGACAGCAAAAGCAATAAGCGAGAAAGAGGAGAACGAAAGACAAACTTCTTTCTGTCCCTTATATCGTATGCAGGCTACCTGCCCCAGGGTGCATGTAACACTCACACCCCTCATGCCAGCACTGGACCATGAATCAATCACAAACTCTAGGTGCAGCCATCCCTGAAAAGCGCCCTCCCATGGCAGCATGAGGTTTTGAAATATCCAGACACAAACCGTAACACACACCAAGCTGAAGAGCTGTTTACTGAATAAAGTACCTACCCAAGAGCTAATAAAATCAGGTGAGAGACCATAGTGCCTACTATTAGTGTAAGAAAACAAGAAGATGCACTGAAGAAGTCAGGAAGAAAAGCTTTCTTTTCTTACCCCACTCCAAACTCCAAGCATCCCAGCTTGGAAGGAGGCTCAGAGTCAATTCCAGGATCCCCCAGTCCAGTCACTCCATTTTATCCATCATCAACCTCCTGTCTTTCTTGTGACGCATAGCATTCAGTGCAGTTTAAACTCAGCTGCTGCCTGCTGGGCGATAGTTCCTGTGCGGCCAGATGTGAATGGACAACACAGCCACACCAATGGCCTTTCAGGGCCTTCACCAACATCAAGCACAAGTAGCACATTCTCAAGCCCCAGCTCAGACCTCCTGAATCAGAAGCTCTGGGGATATGGGTGGGGTGCTGTAGCTGGCCCTCCAGGTGAGTCTGTTGCATGAACTCAAATTTAAATCATTATCTAGTTCATTTCATTTTTCTCTGTCTGTCTTCAATTACTCTTTTATACTGTCTTCTTTTCCTGCAAACGTTCAATACCTCCTCACCCCTCCTCACGCTCAGCTAGCTTCCGTGTATACTAAAAACTGCGTAAATCAGAAGACACCATCTCCCACACTGCACCTATGCCCCTCTTCCTGTGCCCGTCCCCTTCACTTTTCTGTTTTGTTTTTGTCTCTTTGAGACAGGGTCTCACTATGCAGTTCAGGCCAGCCTTGAGCTCATTCTGTAGCCCAGGCTGGTCTCAAATTCTCAGATCCTCCAACCTCAGCCTCCCAAGTGCTGGGACTACAGGCAAGCACCACCACCCCTGGCTCCTTTCACTCTCCTTACCATTTTGCTACTAAGGATGCAAGATGGCATGTGAGTAAGCTCCTCTGGTGACCCCATCCCATAGACATACCATGTAGCATAGCTATTCATGCACCAAACTACCTTCACAAGTGTGACATAAATCAAGAGAGCGTGCTGTCTGCCTGTAGGGCACCAAAACGAAAAGATGCAATAAGAAAAGCCTTGTCTGCTTCGCTCCTCTCCCTGCTCCAAGCAGAAAAGCCCGGGAAGTGGTCCCTTCTGCTTGCTGAAGGGAAAAAAATTCTGAGCCTTACGTTTGAGAACCAGATCTAGGCCTCCTGTGGTGAAAACAAGGGCAGGGAAAGCCCCAAGAACCCTATCGGCAGACCAATACCCACGGACTGAGCACACAAATATATATTAGAAGAGACTGTTCACTGCAACCAAAATGCCTTCCCTCAAACTCAGTCAGCAGAGCAGAAAGCAGGTCTCTGCCTATTGGAAGGGTGGGCACAACAGCAACAGAGCTTTTTTTCGGATGCAAGTGCAAGGCTCACTGTGGAGAGACTCCGTACCCAGCAGAAGTTGAAGGTCCTGTGGGAAAGCCAAAGATCAGAAACAGAGCCTCTACATTGAGCTGGGTAGACCTGTGCACAACTGGGATATGCTCAGGTTTTGAGCCCCATCATTTTGAGTCTTGGAGTGAGCCTGGGGTACAATTTGCCCTCTATCCAAGACTTCAGGCCTCTAAGTGAGACACAGGCATGATCCAGGTATCCACCAGCTTTGGTGGCCAAGGAACTTCCTTACCTAGTTCTATCCCGTTTCACACAGAACTTCCTGGGGGTAAACAGGGTAGTAAGGACAATATATTTCACTGGACCTTCCTGTTGAACTAATAGTTTGTAGCACTGGACAGATACTAATAGTTTACATCCCCAGGCCTGTCTTCACATGACAATGCCAGAGGTAAGGAAAGATAGTCAGTCCTGATCTATCAGTGTTCTCTACTAGATATCATAACATGTGGCTGGTTGCACTTGTCTTGGGCCGTGAGTCCACTTCAGCAATGGGAAGCTCAAAAAGCATACCTTGCTGATCCTACCCCAGTGTTCTGCTAGTTTTCCTGGTCTTTGAAGTCATAGTGTGACACAACTTGATGACGTTGCAGACCATAGCCATAACATAGGAGTCTGACTTGGCCTATCCATAGTGACTGTGCCCATAGCCTGGTAGATTCACAAAGAAAAAAATATATAATATACAGAGCAAAAATAATAAGAAAAGAATAAAAATATACACTGGAGTACTTAACCACAAAGAAAGGTAGAGAAACAGAAAGAGACAGGCGCATGGACACAGAGAGAGAGAGAAAAAAAGAGAGACAGAGAGAAAGAGAGAAGTTACATAACAGCTGCAATAAGACTGTACTTACTAATAGTTACCTTGAATTTAGATGGATTGAATTCTTCATTTAAAAGACATAGCTTGGGGCTGGGGATATAGCTCAGTGGAATAAGTGCCTGCCTAGCAAGCGCAGGGTCCTGAGTTCGATCCCCAGTACCGCCAAAAAAAATTAAAAAATTTAAAAAAAATAAAAGACATAGCTACTGAGTGGATGAAAAGTCAAGATCAACTATGTCTTTCTTACAAGAAATGTATTTCACCTTTAAGGACATACATAGACTAAAGGTTAATGTATGGCGCAAAGCATTCCATGTAAATGGAAACCAAAGGAAAGGAGGAGATTTTTAAATTAAAAGTAATAAGAAAAAAGATAAAGAAGATCATTATATAAGAAGCCAATTCAGCGAGAAGAAAAATCAATTCTAAGAATCTATGTACCAAATTTGGAACACTAATTATATAAAGCAAATATTAATAGATGTAAAGGAAGACATAGACTCCAATACAAGCATAGGTAGGAATTCATAGACTAACGACAGACTCCAATAACGTGATAGTTGGAAACTTTAGCACTAATTTCAGAAATGGCCATTTAATGTGGATAGGAAATCAACAAAGAAACAACAGAATTAAATTCTACTATAGACCAATGGAACTAACAGATATCTACAGGAAGTTCTATGCAAGAGATACAGAACGCACATTTTTCACACCAGCACATGACACATTCTTCAGAGAAGTTCGTACAGGAGAACACAAAAACAAGTTACAATAAATCTTGAAAAATTGAAATCATATAAAGTATCTTTTCTGTTCATGGTACCAACAAAGCTAGAAATCAGTGACAAGTACACTGAAGCTATACACATATGTGAAAGTTAATTTATTTTTGAACAACCAATGGCCTAAGGAAAAACTCAAGGAAGAAAACTAAAAATTTCTTTTAAAAAATTAAAATGGAGACACAACACAGTGAAACCAAGGGGATACGGTACTAACAGTCAAGTTTATAGTAGTCAATGCCCACATCAAAAAAGCAGGCAAGTGACAGCATTGAATTAGGAGTAAAAAGTTGTCCATTACATAAAAGCCCAAGACTAGATAGTTTCACTGCTAAATTCTACCAAACACTTAAAGAAAAAAGGTAATACCAATTTTCTTTAAGTTTTTCTAAAAACTAGAAAAGGAAGAATTCCTCCAAATACATTCTACATGATCCACCTTATCCTAATACTCAAGCTAAATAAAGACACACACAAAGAAAAGAGAAACTCAGGTTAATAACCTTGATAAACACAAGTGCAATCACCCTCCACAAAATAGAAGCAAACTGAATCCAACAAGATAATGTAAAATTATTCACCATGGTCAAATGGTTCTCACTCCAGAGATGCAAGATGGTTCAGTATGTAAAAATCAATAAATATGATATACCAAGTCAACAGAATGAAGGAAAAAACATGACCATCTCAGTAGATATAGAAGAAAGCATTTAATAAAATTCAATGGCCTTTCGTAACAAAGATACTAAACAAATTATGAACAGGAGGAATACATATCAATATAACAAAAGCCACAAGTTAGCCCACAGCTAACATTGTACTGAGTGGGGCATAGATGAAAGCTTGCTCTCTAAAATCAGGAACTCAGCAAACTGAGTTCAAAACTTTCATAGTATTAGAATTTTATCCAGACAAATCAGGCAAGAAAAAGAAACAAAGAACATCTAATTTAGAGAAGATATCACTGTTATCATTTGCAAATTATGTGATATTGCATAGAGAAGACCTCCAAAATTCCATCACAATGTATCAGAGCTAATAAATGAATTGATAACATATAAAATTCAGTATGTTGATATACGCCAGTAACAAATTATCTGAAAGAGAAATCAAGAAAGAAATTCTATTTGTACAGTAACTATTAAAATGTTGTGGAGTAAATTTATACAAAGAAGTGAAAGAGCTCTACAGTGAATATTTTGAAGCATTGATTAAAAAGATTTATGAGGAAACAAAAACTTGAAAAGACCTCCTGCGCCCATGGACTAAAAGAATCAGTAATGTTAAAATTGTCATAATACCAATAATTATAATACTTTATATATTCATCAAATCGGTATCAAAATATCAATGATATTTTTCACAAAACTAGAAAAAAAAATCGCAAAATGCAGATAAACACACATATAGACTCAAAGCAAAGTTGAGCAAAAAGAACAAAGTTGGAGGAATCACACTACTTGACCTTAAAATATAATCCAAAGCTATAGTAATGCAAATAGCATAGTATTGGCAGAAAAATAGAGACCAATGGAACAGAAAACAAAGCTTAGAAGTTAACCTGCATTTGTATGTCTAACTGGTTTTCAATAAAACTGCTAATAACATGCACTGGAGAAAGGACAGCTTGCTTCTTCAATAAATGGTGGAAGTTAGATATTTTACATGCAGAAAAATAAAACTTGACCTTTATCTCTCACCAGTCATAATAGTCACCTCAAGATGGACTAAAGACTTAACTGTAGGACCTGAAGCTCTGGAACTACTAGAAGAAAACAGGGAAAATGCTTCAGTATATTGAAATGATTTTTTTGTCAAGAACCCCAGAACACAGAAAATAAAAGTAAAAATAAATAAAAGAAACTACTTAAAACTGAAAAACTTTAAAAAATCTGAAAAACTTTAGCACATCAAAGGAAACAGTCAAAAGAATGCAGGTAATTTACAGAATGGGAAAAGTATTTGCAAACTGTATATCTGATAAGGGGTTGATATCCAGAATAAAGAGGGAATTCCATAAACTTCATAGCAAAAGCCAAATTATGCCATTAAAAATTGGAAATAGGCCTAAACAGACATTCCTCAACAGGAGACACTCAAATAACCAACAAATATATAAAAGTGCTCAGTATCACTAGTGATCATGGAAATGTGTATCAAAACCACAATGATCACCTTACCTAAGTAATAAAAACTATTATAAAAAATAAAGATAATATGTAGAGAAAAGGAATCCTTGCACATCACAGATGAGAAAATTAACTACTACAGTCACTATGTAAAAAGCTTGAAGCTTCCTCATATGGTAAAAATACAACTACCATATGATCCCGCTATCCCACACTAGATATATAGCTAAAGGAAATGAAAGCAGTACGTCAAAGAGACTTCTGTATTCCCAGGTGTCTCATAGCACTGCTCATACAGCCAAGAAAGAACAACCTAAGTTGTTTTTCTATAGTAAAGAAAATGTGATCACAGTGAAATACACTATTCAGTCATAAAAAGATGAAATCTTATAATTTACAACAACATGGGTGGAAGTGGAGAAAATTATTTTACACAAGCAAGCTAGACATAGAAAGAGAAATCTATATGATCTCACGCACAGGTGCAAGCTCCAAGAGCTGATTTAAACAGTGGAAATTGAGAGTAAAAATATGATCACTAAGGCTGGGGAGAATGTAGCTGAGGGAGGAATGGGCAAAGGTGGATGGATGTGTATGAAGTCACAATCAGAGAAGAGTAAGTTCTGGTGCACTGTTTCATACCGAGTACGGTAACTTCAAGAACATAAAAGAAAGAATTTTCCAAGTTTTCACTGTAAAGAAATGAATGGAGGTAATACCTGTCCTGATTTGAACATTCCACAATGTCCACATACAGCAAAGTATTAAGTTGAAGACCATCAATAAGTAGATTTTTTTTGTTTTTATGTATCAGTTAAAAAGTACATAACCATTGTTAATTTCCTGTCATCTTTTGAAATTCTGTATCATTTTATTGCTTTTCTTTCCTATGTAGAATAAAAAAGTAACTAAATTAAGTAGCAGAGGAAGAAATTCTGAGCAAAGCATTATGATTTTCTCTAAATAGCATCTTCATAATGCTCAGTATAAGTAGGTAATGGAAAGTTCCACCAAAATCAGTCACGACTCCTTCATTCATAGAATCACATAAAGGGCCCGGCAGCTCAGTCAATTTTTGAAACTCTTCCCCTTTAGGTTACATTTCATTTGAACATGCATAAATTCTTTATCCTTTGTCACTCCACCCTTTTCAGATTTCTTGGTTTTCTTGAGTCTAGCTAGGGTCAGGATAGAAGTCATTCATTTCAATAACACATTTTAAATTGTGAATGCGAATTTAATGTTGAATAGGCCCCTCCAAATAAAAGGGAGATTAATGGAACTTTCCTCATCATAGAAGAAATGTACAATGAAATGTAATTATTAGTTATAACAGTCACTGCTGCTATTTGCAAGACACTGTAACAAACTCCCTCTAACAATCCAATGGGCATAGGCACTTGAAACTCCATTTGTTTATGAGGACAATCTCGCAGAAAGATATTAAGTATTCCATAGGTTACACAGATTGGCAAAGCATGGCTACTTAACAACTCAGTCTATTTTGCCTTCTTTCTGGAAGTACAGAAGAATGGATTTCTCAGCTTTCCTGTGATGTAGACTGTGGCCTTGTTGCTGAGTTCTAGCCAGTGATGCTCAGAGGAACGGTTTGACCTGTAGGTTTGATTCATAATCATACCTCACACACAGTTCTGTGTGTTTCTTCCTCCTTCTGCCATAAAGCGCGGAAGCCTTCTGCTGTACTTTTGATTTTAAATGCCCCTCCTCTGGGCCCAGGTGTTAATACAGTCTTATTACCCAGAGTCACACTTCAGGGAGTTGGCAGCAGCGCCACTCCTGAGCCTCATGCGAAGTACTCAGGTCATCAAGAGGGGTTCTCTTGAAGGGAACTGTGGGACCCCTGATCCCTGCTTCATTCTCTTTTGTTTTCCAGCTATGAAGTGAGGACTTTTCCTGCATCACATGCTCCCACCATGAAGGGCCCCTACAGGCTCAAAGCAGTGGGGACTAACATCTCCAAAGTTATAGTTAAACGTTACTTCTGTTCTGTTTTTATTTTTTGTTTTGTCTCTTTAAGGCAGGGTCTTGCTATGCAGTTCAGGCCAGGCTGGAGCTCACTTTGTAGCCCAGCATGGTCTTGAACTTTCAGTGACCCTCCTGCCTTAGCCTCCCAAGTGCTGGGATTACAGGCATGTGCCACTACACCTGGCTCTAGTTAAACGTTTCTCAGTAAATCAATTATGGGAGAAATTTTCTATAGTAACAGAAAGCTGCCAAATATACCACTTGGAAAATGGACGGGTTAGAAAGTGGATGGAGCCTGCACCACTGAAACACTACCCAGAGAACAGCCACTAAAAGTCAGGGGTGTATGATTTAGTTATTTCATAAGATAATAGCAGAGGTCTCATCTATTAAGTAATTGTGATTTAGGGATTTTGTTACAAGACCTAGTTTTCCCCTGTCTGATACATACATGTAGCTAGGAGCTGGAGGAGATGCAGTTTAAACTAAAATCTTGTCCCAAAGAAAATCTTAACCCTGGCTCAGCTACCAGGTGATATAATGCACATGAATTATCATGTTGGACACTATGTTCCTCAAGCATTTTTAAAATAGTTCCAAAATCTCACCCACAGCATCGATCTCATCCAGAAATTGTACTTTATTCCTCTTTAAGAAATTGGAACAAAGAAAATATGTTATGCCTAATAGGTAATGACAGTGGCTGCTTGGTTATTGATGACAACCTGTTTGTTGAGTTAGTGACTTCTCTGATTAAGGTCATTTTCACATTTCCAAAAGAGATAAGTTCTTTGGGTTTTATATATTAACCACAAGTGGTTATTTTTCATGTAGCATTATTGAATTTAATATATCAAAGCACGACAGAATTTGTAAAAAGGAATTCTGTTTCCAGGTGCATTCGTGATATTTTAGGATGACAAAAATAATCGTCCAGATGACCCCACTACTTGCTTTAACACTTAGGTCTAAAAGAACTTTGTGGAAATACACCCTATCAGCATCATGAAAACAGGTGGTGTTTTAACATACTGTGATACTTCCTACAGTCCCTTCCCCCAGCTCCTCAGTCCTCCTACGTGCTTAATGAAATAAGCTGCCAGTGAGTTAAAGAGTAAAGGCTACATTTCAGAGACCCCTGGTAAAGGTCTTCTAGTAGAAGACCTTTATTTATTGTCTCACAAATGGTACAGAATTGGGATATACCTGATTCCTCTTAAATAGTATGTTACTTTGGGATACAATGTGGAAATTCATTTTAAGATATAATATTTGTATAGATGCATGTAGTATATTGTGCAAATTTTGCACATGTAAATGTTGCGTAATAATAAAACCAGGATGATATGCACTTATTCTCTTCAAGCATTATTCATTTTTATGTGCTGAGAATTTCTTTTTTTTTTTATTTAAAAAAATAAAAGTACAAAAACATATTGACAAACAGACACCAATTAGCATAAAAAATAGTACAATCACAACTAATCTATAGACAAGGTGATATGATCTCAACAGTGGTCATTGCTTTATTCATTGATATCTTCGAAGTGTAAATACATAAACCCATATACAGACATGCAAATTTAGTCAGACAATCAATTCTCTCA
>PVLD010034242.1:0-12872 GCA_004027595.1 Dinomys branickii | reverse complement strand
ACAGAATTATAGAGAACATAGAAGGGAATTAGCTCTGGATGCTGTCCTACATAATGTTACCTTCATCTTTGTTACTCAGGTTACACAGATGATGGCCCTTTTGATCAGTTCGTTTTTTCTCCTCCCTCATCTCCGTTGCCCTACCACTCAATCAGTCATCTTCCCTGTGATAATAACTGTACTCCTGGGTTTATCTATAATATATGTCCCATCTTGATCATATTTGCTACTCTCTCCACTGTTTGTTACCTGAACAAAATAAGTTAGAGAATTTAATATTTTCAAGCAAAATCTGTTATTCTCTACTTTATGGGGTAAAGTGAAATGGATTTAAGTTCTATTTATAATGGCAATTTATTTGGGGAAGTCGGAGAGCAGTTTGTTTTTCTGATTTTAACAGAATTTTCCATTTGATGTGTAAGTCAAGTGACAGGAACCTTTATTTGCTTGGTTGTGTTAATTAATTATGGATTGAATTTACCACCAATTTTTGTCTTTAATATGAAAGACTAGAGATTCTATAAATTCAGGTCATGAAGTATTCTTTCTTCATATTTCTTTTAATAATCTTGACCTGTCCTTGTACTTATTCATAACATTTTAAAATGAAGTTTGGTCCCTCTCTCGAGGACATTTGATATTTCTAAAGGTGGTGATGAACATTTCTTCCAGGTTAATTTTTTTAAATCCCTTTATAAACTCTATTAAAGAAGTGGTATTGATTCACTCTGCTAGATTACATGACATAAAGCTGTTTCTACTATGATATGTTTCACTCCTGCTATTGTTTGTTTATTTCTACTTCCAGGCTTTAATGTAGTATGTGAAAGAAAGCTTTACAGCTACTGAGGCTACAGGAAATTCCAGGAGTGAGAAACGATGTCGTCATCTACATTATTTCTCTCAGATCCATTACTTAATTTCCCTGAGTCCCCAGGGCTTTTTCTTATTCTACAAAATGAAGAAAATTTCACTGTTAAGTTGATAAAGTAGAAGCACACATTTAAAATATTGCACAAAATGCCTGAATCATGCGTGATCAGTAAGGGTTAGTTTTCTTTTTCTTTTCACAACTGATCTTCCTTTGGAGTAAGGCCCAAAGTTTTATGATCAATGGTAAGTAAAAATTGCAAAGAGGTCATAAGTGAAACAGAACTGCCCCAACAGAGAAGATGTTATTGTGAGTCTACCTTCCAGTTCCCTGTTCCACTACCTATTGTATGCTTGCCGGAGCTTGGAAAATCAATTTTTCTATTAGAAGAGTAACTATATGAAGAGAAAAGAAAGAAGCATTTGCTGAGTATATGCTTTTCTGGGCCCATTTTGTCATTTGTGGGGTGAATATATAGGGCCTGTGTTTCATTAAATTACACTTTGAAGATGTAATGATGTAAGGGATATTAAAAACAGCTCCTAAGCATGCAGTAGAACATTTTATCTGGGAAAATTTAGAATACGGGAATCACACTGAAACAATGTGCATTGACCTGAGAAATCACAGACCCTTCTGCAAGCCAGAGGCAAAAATTTAGACTCTATGATTTTAAGTGATACGAAAGTCTGGTGTCAGAACCCAAACTGGAGCATCTCCACAAGTACAGCACAAATAAACAAGTTGCCTCTTCTTGATTCTTGGTCTGTAATTTAAGCCAAACCCCTCAGTTCTCCAAGTTTTCTTTTCTCTTTACTTCTAATGTGAACTTTATTATGAATATAATTTGACTGAAAGCTGGCCTGAAGGCCCTAACCTATGAAAGGAAGTCTCTTGGCACCCTACTTGTAACACCAGCACTCTCAGAGGCGGAGGCAGGAGGTTCTTAAGTTTGAGTACAGCCTGGGGAACATAGCAACTTAGCAAGAGACTCTGTTTTAAAAGAAAAAAATAGAAGGGGCTGCAGATGTAGTGCATTGTGAAGGTCCTGGGTTCAGTTCAGTTTCTAGTATGCGCATGCACACACACACACACACACACACACACACACACACACAAGCGTGCACATGCACATTCCCATATAATTCATGCTTTGGTGAGTGACAAGGAACATGGTTTGCTAGTCTAGCAATGGCCATTAAAAAGTTAATCCTTGCTATTCTTCCAGTACAAGTTCAATTCTGCCTGAGGACTTGTGTACATACTGGCCCCTCTACCTTACACTCTCTTCCGAGAAACTGTAATGGCTCCCTCTGCCTCATCAGAGAGTTCTCTAGTGTTCGGAGATCTTTCCTGACTGTCATATCCAACAGAATTACCCCCTATCACAGTGTAGTCTGTTGTTTCAGAATATTTTTGAACTAAAAATTGTCAGTCTCCACTCAAGGCCCACCAAATTTGAAACCCAGTAGGACGGGTCAAGAAATCTTGATTTTTAACAAATCCTCCAGGAATTCTGATTCAAGCTGCAGGTGAAGAACCCCGGTTGTAGCACTTTATTCTGTTTTGCTTCATACTCTTATTACAAACTGTTATTATATTAACTGAAGAGAGTACAGAGAGCATATTGGAGGGCCTGGAGAGTCCCATATTAGATATCTATCAGAGAGTAATGTCTTGCTCATCAATGTATCCTTGACACTCTTCGGAATAATACATGACATAAAAGAGGCTCTCAGGACAAACTTTGTGATGAAAGAAAAATTTGCCACTCCAGGGTTGGCACAAACCCTCAGAGACACAAAGTGACAGTGCACTATCTGAATTTCTACCCCAGATTATTGGTAAGTTGGTAATGAACTCATAGGGACTCAGGACAAGATTATGCCTTTCATTTTACCATGTTAGATTTTCTAAAGGTCTTCTACTTTGAAAACGCTACATTTGAGGCTAGAACTCAAAGACTGAAACCTTAGCTTTCTTTCAGTTCCCTTACTTTACATTCAGAGTAGGGTTTTAACAACCACTATAATGACACTAATTGGTCATGGTATTTCAAATAGGCTTGCATTGTTGCAATGAAGGGCCAGCATTATTTTGCATGGTCTCTTGTCTTCCAGCAGGTGATCCAGGATCTCTTTATTTGGTGGTTTTAGGGGATAAAGACGGGCCAGAGAACGTTATTTTTTTATTTTTATTTACTTAATGACGCCTCAGAATTTCTTTATCTCTTCTTCTTCTTCCTTTTTTTTGGGTACTAGACATTGAGAAGTGGCACCTTCACACTGAGCTACATATCCAACCCTCTTTGTAAAATTTTGAGGCAAAATCTTTTTAAAAAATCACTAAACTACCCAGGTTAGGCTTGAACTTTGGTTCCTCCTGCTTTATCTTCCCAGAGTGCTGTGATTACAGGCATAGACCACCGTGCCCACCTTACTCTTCAGAATCTTTAATGTATAATCCCTTGAAAATCTGTAAGTGGAAGGTGCTCTTGTGATTCCCACGTATTGGTTCAGAAGTCCATTTTTGTACACTGAACAATTTTAGAGAACTAGAGAACTTAAGGAACACTGTCAAACTCATAATTTATAGCCACCCAACATGCCTCCTTGAGCAGTCAGATAGTAACATGCTGTCTGTGATCCTACCCATTAGCTTTTGCTGCATAACAAACCACCTCCAAAATTAGTAGCTTATAACTGAAATCATTTATTGTTTTCCATGAGCTTATCGGTTAGTTAGGCAGTTCCTTAATTTGGGATTGGATAATCTGTGATCATATTATAAGTTGGTGGGCTGGTCAGTCTGGGATGCCTCAGACATCCCAGGAGAAGGGCCAGCATTGATCTGCGTGGTCTCTTGTCTTCCGCCAGGTGATCCAGGTTCTCTATTTGGTGGTCTTAGGGGCCAGAGAGTGGACCTCTGCACACCAATACTTTGCAAGTCTCTATACCTCATTTGCTAAAGTTACATTGGCTAAAGCAAGTTACATATTCAATCCTGATGAAAGAGAAAGAAAAATAGGGTTTAATTCTTGAATAGAGGATCATCAATGTTGTGTTGCTAGGACATTTTTAGAGACATGAGCCAAACATATGACTTAAAATGTTTAAATGACAAAAATCATGTACTCATTTTATGTTTTCATTATGAAACACCCAAGTCTGGGTACTTTGTAGGGAAAAGAGATTCATTTAGGTCATAGGTCTGGAGACTCAATATGTGTTTTGCTGTGATGAGGCTTCATAGTAGATAGCATCACCATGGTGGGCTGTGTGCAGAAGAGATCCCATGGCAAGACAGAAGTCACGGAAGCTTCATGGGACATGCCAAGTTCTCTTATAACAGCCTATTCACTTAAGAGTTCAGAGAGAGTGAGAACATACTCCCTCAGGAGAAGATTAAGTTCTCATAAAGACCAAACCACCTCCCACTAGGCCTCATCTCAATATCCCCAGCACTGGGGACCTAGCTTCCAACACATGACACTTGGGGGTATAAACCACATCCAAACTGCAGCAGGTCACTTTGTTTTCCCTTTTGGAATTGAGCAACATCTTTTTTTTTTTTTTGGAACTCAGGACCTTACACTTGCCAGGCAGGTGCTTGTGCCGCTGAGCTATATCCCCAACCCTGAGCAACATCATTAAAGGGATCCCCAACTATCTCTGGTTCTTGCTCAGCTTAAGGATTTTCTCACCATCCCAAGATATTTTCTGTATCGAGATTAGTCAAAGCTTCTGCACAGAGCTTCAGAGATTGGTACAAAAATCCAAGAGCAAGGACCACTGTATATATATATGTAGTCCTGGCTAAACTGTGTCACACACGCTGACAATTTCATTAAATCACAGGCACTGGGAAAAAGAGACTGAAACAAAAAATTAGATATATTTGCTTATATAGTAGAACAATGATAGCAGGATGTATTCACCTGATCACAGAGAAGAAAGGATTCAAGCTCTGATGATCTCAGTTCTGTTGACAGTAATATACCTTGAGTGAATAGCTTTTATCTCACCTTTACAACAATCATTTGGTGCAATGTCAGGATCAGATACCAGGGTTGGGAAAGGTTATGGTGGACAAAGTCATCTCTCCTTTCATGGAACTTTGAGTCTAATGAGGTAGAAAGACATTTTAAAGTATATCCAGATAGAGATATACACAGACACATAAATATATGCTGAGATAGATACGAGAAAAAACAAAGCATGAGAGAGGGCAATGGGGAAGGTGTTTAATTTAGACTGGATAGTCACAGAAGAGCTCCCGGGGGCACTGACGTCTCGGCTGAGAATTGAGTGAAGAGCATAAGAAGATCCTATCATATAGAACAGAGAAGCCAGAGCTAGATTAGAAAGAACGGGCTAAAGTAACAGTTAATGTAGAATTAAATTGCAAGAGAATGCACCAGAATGTGTATTTAAAAAGAAGAAAACTAGCACATTATAAAAAAAGTAAAATGTTTTATCTTGAAGCCCCATCCATGTTTCTGTTATTTTCCTTTTATCATGTTGTTGGATTCAAATAAAAAATAGTTTAGGAGGACATCTGCTTTAAATTACATCTTGTTTTCAACGCTGTGCTTCATAAACAGAATTTTAAAAAGCAGGATAGCATAAACTTTCACAAGTTAAAGACCACACTTAATCATCCACTTATGAACTATTAGGAAACAGAAGAACAAATTTCATGGAGTCTAGCAATGCCACATCCTGATTTTACAGTATACTAAAATTAGGATTAACAAATAAAATAATTTGTAGATGCTAATGAACAAGCAGTCAGGAGTCACTGTGTTGGAATGGTTCATGTAATATATATCAATGAGATGTAGAACACAAAGGAACAAAGATTACGTGTATTCTCATATCCTAGGTTGATTTCCTCTTGTTGGAGTTAATATATTCTTACCCTTGATGAGGATCATGACTCAGTACATAAAGTTCAATTGTTTCCACTGGTGTTTCTGCTCAGAACAAGGTTCTCAGCCTAAGTTTGTCATAATACTACTGACATTCTGGGCTGGGTAATTCCTTGCTGTGAGGAGCTATGTATTAGAGGAAGTTAAGCAGCATCCCTGGCCTCTACCCACTAGATGCCAGTAGAACACACATCCAACCCTCTTTCCACTCCTCAGGTTGAGACAAAAAATTGTCTCCAGATTTTGCCAGCTGTTCCCTAGGGCGCAAAATTATCTCCAGCTGAAGACTTCTGTTCTTACCTTTGGATATCAGAGAATATGAAGTTTGCTGTTGTTGCTTATTGACTTTCTAGATTAGGAAACTGCTTACTGGCATGTTTTAGTATCTTATGCAGAGTAGAGAAAAATATCAAGTTTGCTAGTGACCTATCTTATCTAGTTCTAGCCATCCTAAAACAATGTAATTAAATTAGGACCTTAATGTTTTCCTAAAAATTGGGAAAAAATAAAAGTCTTGAAGGATGACATTTGAAATTTAATTGTATTGCTACAAAAATGTCCACTGAACAGATATGAATTTACCAAAATAAGATGATTTCTTACAAATAGTGCTGCAATTTTTTTTGCAAAAGGGCATTAACTAATTTTGAATCACCTGCAATTAGTACCGCCCCCAAGAAATGGAGCAAAGGAAACTAATAACCTAGGAAATGCACAATGCCTCTAGAATGTATCTGAACACCTTACAATAATATCACTTTGTTCCCCTTTATGGATATCTCAGAACACAGAGTCAGTGTGTTTGAATTTGGAATTTTATACTTTCACCTATGGCATCTACACATGGTACTCTATTGCTCAGTGGAAACATTGCAATATAAAACTACTCAATTTTTTTAGGAATACAGTGACAATTAAATAATTTAGTCAGGCTGAAAAGATCTTTAAAAGGTTCCTTTTCTCAGGTTATTGGTGAACAGAATAAGATACACTTACTGCTACTGCCAACACCAAAAAATCATGAGAAGGACTTGGTTTATACAATGGAGGTCTGCTGCTCAAAGATGATGAATTAGCTGGGAGTTGATAAGGTGCCTACATGACCTATGACTAGTTAGCAAAATGTTTACATCAGAAATAAAAGGCTCCGTCAGTGGAACAGTTACAGGTCATTAGCAATGACAAATGGAAAACCTGTCTGACCCTGGCATAGCCTTGACTAAAGAGACCCACTAGCCATGGGAAACAAGTGTAAATCGCACAGTCTTTCAAATAAAACTGACGCATTGTTAAGAGGGTCCTCACTAATAGGCTGTCCCTGAGGGAAAGAAGAGGTGGAACAAAGAAGTGAAGTAAAAAGAGACTTATTTAGTTTCCTGTGAATTCCTTTCTATTTAAAACATTTTCCCATTTATCCTCAAGAGTTATACCTATAACAATAGCATTGAAACATTAGGGCTTCTAAGACATGCATACCAAGATGCATACAGAGCATTTGACTTAAGGTTGAGCTTGTAAAAATATATAATTGAATATTTAATTGAGTTAAAGGGATATGCTCAAGTAGAACACATAGCATTTTGCTGTTTTACCTACCATTTATTTGTAGCAATCTTTTTGTAAGTCAGGTTGATAAGACAAACATAAACACAGTTTTCTCTGAAATGTAAATGACAGCTGAGTCATTTTCTTTTTCCTTGCATTGCGGATCAAACCCAGGGCCTCATGAGCACTAGGCAAACACTCTACCATTGTATCCCAAGCCCATTTGAGCTCTGTTATAATAAATAACAGCTATAGAGGCCAAAGATGAGTACCTTTAATTGCTCTGAAACATAAACCTAAGAGAAGACATCTCTATGACCCTAAAGCCAAATCCCACAAGTGACCTTCTGTGTTTTCCATTGGTCTGCTTACTCTTGCTGCATTTATATTTCTTGCCAAGTTCTGTTATGCAGTCGTGCATAACACGACTTTGTAGCACTGAAGAGCAATCTAAGAGCAGCTTGAAAGAAGATGCTTAGGGAAGCAGGAGGGCAGCAAAGAGTATGTTGTTGAGAATTAATCTGTTGTCTTTGCAGAAAAGACACCAAGCCTCAAGCCAGTCACCTACTGACACTGGATATTATGCCACGCTGTCACAACAGGTGACCAGGAGGTCATAAGTATTAGATAATCATAACAGGTCTGGAGTGGAGGGAGCTTCAAAGTCTATCCTGTCTCATATTCTTGGATTCCCAACTCTTTCTTTTATGTATCTGTCAAATATTCTTGCCTAATTTTAGCACAAAGCAATGATGGCAATATGTTGTGCAATTAAGAAAGCATAAAACAATACTGAAACATACATATGAGAAACTCCCACCCAGGATGGCAGTTATCCATTCATCAGTGAATTCAACACACCTTGGTATTGCCTGGCGCTCCTTTCTAGTACAATCTATGCACACACCATTTTTGTCACAGTAACAACAATAAAGGGAGTAAAATTTACCTCACACTTATTCTTAAGTGGTCAGTGCTACCTTCTAAGTTTTACCACCATCACTTTTAGGGAATCAATGGCAGTTCCTTTGAAAATAATTCTAGAAATATTGTTCAAGTCAATTTAAAATTCCTAGGTCAAAAGTTCCGATTTTGAACAAAAAAGTTCCCACTTCCTTACCCCTTCTAAATTCAAGATAAACTACTATATGACTTCAGTTAAAAAAAGTTCAATGTACCTAACAGCCCCTGTTCACTGAGGTAAGAATAAAAATGATATGTTTTTAAATACTTTCACCAAAAATGGATTACAATTAGAGCATGTCCCCTATGAGGTCACTTCCCTTGTATGGAATATTAGTGAATTTCCCTTGTATGGAAAATGAGAGAATTTTCCAAAGATTCCTTACAGGAAGTAACTGTAGGTCAATGAGTCTCAACATGTGGTCCTCCAACCTGTCCTCATAGCACCTGGGAACCTGTTAGAAAGGTAGTCTTGGGTGGGGTCTAGTAGTCTGTATGCAATAAGCCCTCCAGCTGATTCTGTGAACACTGAAGTTTGGGAAGCTGAAATAAAACTGAGCTTTCAAGTCCAGTCTTCCTGTGGTCTTAACTTAGTAATTGTGGTGATGATTATGATTCTAACAGCTAAGCTTATCTGAGCAACTCACAAGACACTTAAGCATTATTCTAAGTACTGCAGTCTTTGTATCACTTAATTTTCATTAGAACGCTCATGAGAAACAAAGCATGGGGCTGGGGATATAGCTCAGTGGAATAAGCGCTTGCCTAGCAAGCGCAGGGTCCTGAGTTCGATCCCCAGCACCGCAAAAAAAAAAAAAAAAAAAAAAAAGAAACAAAGTATGCTCCTTCCAGGTTTTAGGTGAGATAATGAAATTGAGGAAAGTTAAATAACTTGCCCAAGGTAAGCCAGTTATTTATGGAGTTGGCATAACTCCACAAGTCTAGTTAATACACACATCCACCCACACGCAGACACACACATGCAGGCACACCCCCTCTTGTTTTCACTATCATAGCATGCTACCTTATGGAATCAAGAAACAAGAAATCTCCCAACTTAAATTTTATTTCCATGTCATAAAATTATCATTGCCTTTAGGACCTGACACAAAGCATCCCCTTTTGCCCACAGCCTAAGTAGCCAACAGTCTGATCCCTCAGCCACATCCTGACCTTCCCTTCCAAACACGTCAGAGATCTAGAGACAAAATCTCCAGGGTATTTGAGAGTGTGAACCTGAATGTGAACCTGAATCTTGTATTCACTCACTTTATATAAAAATGGAACATTACCATAATAATAAATGATAGTTTCAAAGCATCAAGAGACATTCTAAGATAAGTACATCACTGCAGCTCAGAGTGTGGTACCCAGGCCAACAACATCAGTCTCATTCTGGGTGCTTCCTAGTGATACAGAATCTCAGGCATCACCTCAAGCTGCTGAATCAGAACCTTTATTTTACCAAGATCTCTAAGGGATTCTGTGTACATGGAAATTTGAGAAGCACTGGCTTATCTAGATACACGCATCCCCATTTTACCTGAGGAGACTTAAGGTCAACTAGAACTGACCACAAACTGAATATACTTTTCTCCATGTCCCTGAAGCCTTCCATAGGAAGTGCTATAAAAATAATGCTAGCTAAAATCATCGAGAGCTTCTTTTATTCTGGACATGGTAGGGGTCACTTTACATAGATTATCTCACATAGATTGTCATTTACATATCCTAGGAATTCAGTGTTGTCTCTATTTTCTCTACTAAGGAAACTGAGATCCAGGGGGATTTAAGTACCTGCCCTACATCATGCAACTGCAACTAGTAAATCCAGAATTATAACCTGTGTAACAATCTCTGTCTCTGTTATGTCTCTCTCTCTCTCTCTCTGTCGTTCTCTTACTACAAGAGAAAAGTGTATAAGGTGGAGTCATTATGCTCGATATCTTTTTATTAATCTCAGTATTACTAGCTCTTTTCTGCAGCTGTCTAGGAAAGAAAGCAGAAGGTGTCCATCTTCCGCTCCTCTTTTCATCCCTTACAGCTTTGTTGTCATGCTCTCCAGTCCTCCTTTCCAACCCCTCTTCCATCAGCTCAGCAGTCCTGGCTCCCAGTCACTGGAATTTAGAGGTGAAGTCCCTGCGTACGGAGTTGGAAAGATCTCTGTGTGTGTGTTGGTGGTATAGTGGCGAGCATAGCTGCCTTCCAGAGTTGGAAAGATCAAGCACAACTAATCTCCTTCCCAGGAAGCACTCAAAAGGTAACGGAAAAAAGGTGTGTCTAAGAGAGGTAGACGAATTGGTACTTGTGCTTTCTTGAAAACCCAGCATATAAGAGGTTATTTCCAGTAAAACTTTTTTTCATTACGATCAATGTAACATCTGAAATCCAACCTAAGAGTAAACTGGAGACAGATTGTGTTATGTTCTGGTAAAATTATGAAAGTTTTACTTCTTTGTAGCACCTTTAAAAAAAGTGTCTGAATGTTTCAGAGCAAAGTGATTTTCCTTATGATACGCTGGTACATCTTCTTCACACTATGCACACATATTCCACAATCAAAACTATGGAAAAGGCCCAGGTCTAGAAAACACCTAGATTAGAATATGCTATTTAAGTTTAACTTTGGGCTAACAATTAAGCATTATGAGAAAAATATTTCATTTTTACATAGGTTTTCAGAATTTGGCAATGTGTAATGGTCAACTACACATATTTTTACTATGCATCACTATGGAACTAGGCAGTATTGAGTACTTTAGAAGTGTTGGTATGTGAGTCATATGTGATATCATCGCACAGACCTGTAACATTCCCACAGGAAAGCACTGCACGATTTCATTGATTTCT
Source organism: Dinomys branickii (assembly GCA_004027595.1). Taxonomy (NCBI): domain Eukaryota; kingdom Metazoa; phylum Chordata; class Mammalia; order Rodentia; family Dinomyidae; genus Dinomys; species Dinomys branickii. The sequence goes on along the minus strand of PVLD010034242.1, from coordinate 1,713 downwards.
GAAAGCAAATACAGACAGCCCTGTTATTGTTCTCCATACAGTGTATGCTTATTTGGTGCATCTGTGCACACAAATGGACACACAGGGTCTTTGATTCTAAATATCTTCTGTTAAACTCCAGGATCTTCAAGGTAAGAACTCTGCCTTATTTATGTTTCAGTTGCTCTTATTACAACATATTTTCTTGCCTTAATAAATATTTGCTGAGCTGAATACCACACCTTCACTACATATATCTGGCATTTCTGTTGTGAACTTTATCTAATGGGAAATGGAAAAGATTTGTGGGTTTTATAAGGGTATAATTTTCAATCTCCTGATTTTTATGATTTTTAAGGGCTGGCCATAGTGCCATATAGTTCTCTGATTTTATTTCTTTGTGTTTTTTTTTTTAAAGCAAGCTGAATGAATTGTGATTGAGCTATGGAAGCCAGTTGCTTGCATATGTAATAGGGCTTTTAAATTAGCATATAAACACAGCTGCGGTTTTTCAGTCTGAAGGCCTCCAGAAACATGCCGATTGCTGGGTGGGGTTATTTGGAGCTCTAAATTTAAGTGCATTATGAGCTGTGATAGACAATCATTCTACCGTATTTAAATCTCTGGGCAACTATGAAACTAAAGTGAGTCAAGTTTCTTATCTATGCACAAATCTGAACTAGCAAGTCTAGCTTCTATCTTAAAACTTGACAAATTATACTTCATGGTGTGTCATTGGCTGTTCATTTATGAAGTTACCAGAACGTTAATGGTCTAAGAGAGTTTATAGTTAAATGATCTCATTGTAAAAGTTATTTCCAAAATCATAGCAATTGATAATAAACCATGTTTTCTGGCATGGCAAGCAATCCCCTGCAGGAAAAGAGATGAAAATATTTATATCTGTACTTATTGATGTCCACACATGCAAAAACAACAAATGCATAGTGAAACTTCTGTGTGTGAACTTCAGCTTAAAAAGCAATGAAAAATTTGAAATACCAGTTACCCATACTGCATGAGAAAAGATATTTCTATAGGCACTTATTTAGTAGGTTTGTTAAATTATTAATAAGAAATGTGCTCAATGATTTAAGCCGTGATTTCATAAGAGACAGCAAATGCTGTCTCTTTAATATTCTTAAGGTCTTTAAAAGAACTAACTAACCACTGATGGAAAATGGAGTTGTATTTCCTGTCTTCAGGTTTTTGAGCTATTAAAGTACAGCAAATCAAATCAGAAAACTTCTATTTAGTAAATCAAGTGGAAAATGTCACTGAACCCTAGCGATAATTGAATTAATTAAACAGAAAATTTGAATTAGAATCAAAGTTGTCATGTGGCCTTTTTCAGTCTTAAGGCAAGTTGGATTTATTTTTTTTTTATTTTTTATTTTTTTATTTTATTTTATTTTATTTTTTTATTTTTTTATTTTAAAAACATAAAAGTACAAAAACATATTGACAAACAGACACCAATTATCATAAAAAATAGTACAATCACAACTAATCTATAGACAAGGTGATATGGTCTTAACAGTGGTTATTGCTTTATCCATTGATATCTTCGAATTGTAAATGTATGAACCCATATACAGACATGCAAATTTAGTCAGACAGTTAATCCTCTCAACAACAGAAAAAACACAAAAACCAAAAATCCAAAGATAAGAAACAAAACAGGCAAACAACAACAACAGCAACAACATCAACAACAAAAAAAAACACCACTAG
>PVLD010034241.1:0-12872 GCA_004027595.1 Dinomys branickii | reverse complement strand
GTTTGTCCCAGTAGCGCGTTCTCTGTCGGGTTCAGGAGCTGAAGCCGTTCTTCCCTCTGCACTCGCTCTCTCGGCTGGTCGTCTTCTTCCCGGAAGTCCTTATTTCTGTCTTCATATTGCTATATTTCATTGTTTGGGTGGTAATCCTCTGGGAGGTTCTCTCTCTGCTGCCTACCCGGTCGCCATCTTCCCGGAAGTCTTCTGTCTTGGTTTTTGTTCTTGAGGTTCTAGAACTTGAGCCAAGAGCCTCACGTGCTAGGCAAGTACTCTGTCAGTGAGCTGCACCCCAGGCTGGCTGTGACTGTAAAAGCGCATGTGAACATTTTAGAAAGGGGTTGTTTGCATCAAATACAATTAGCCTAATTCGTTCCCAGATCCTTTTATCTGATACTTCATCAAGGTTCCGAAACACCAGTAACGGGTATATGTGGCATGAATAGCAAAGAAATAGCAAAGGATTTTGCATATCTGTGTGTTAGAAAAGCAGGGCATGGTGGCACAGGTCCAAAATCCCAGCACCTGGGAGGCCGAAGCAGGAAGATAACTGTGAGTTTGAGGCCAGCCTGAACTATAGGGTGATCCTTCTCAGAAAGAGAGAGAAGAAGAAGAACGTCCAAACGGGTTGAGGGTTTCTCCTGTTCGGCCAAAGTATTGATGGTGTGAGCTCTGTACTGCAGGGAGAGAAGCCCTGGTACGGGCACAAGGAGGCTGGATTCAGACAAACAGGATGAAGTTAAAATTTGCTTTCCTTCCTCACAAGTTATTGTACTAAAGAAATGAGGTATAGAATGTAGTTTTCTATCCAAATGTGAATTATAGCCCAAAGTTCACTTTCAGCCACCAATGAACGAATTAACTGAAACATAGTAAAAAAATGAAAATGTTTCTTGATAAATGAATAACATAAGCTGGAAACATGGCATCAAGAGTCAGCGTGGCCAGCATTGTGCTGCACACCTGCACTTGGAAGGCAGAGGCAGGAGGATCACTGCAACTTTGAGGCCAGTCTGGGCTACATAGTGTGACTCTGTATCAAAAACAAAAATAGTGTATAATTTAGCAAGAAATTACTTGGAATGGCCCGTACATCATAAACTTTATTTCATGAATCCTGTTTTGGTGAAAATAGTGAAGTTGCAGCTTTCAGGAAAAAATGAAATAAATGATCCGTATTAACTTGTGATTTCTATGAATATTAGAATCAGTTAAGATGGGTGTGGTGGTGTGTGCCTGTAATTGCAGCACTCGGGAGGCTGAGGCAGGAGGATTGTTGCAAGTTCAAGACCAGTGTGGGCTACAAAGTGAGCTCCAGGCCAGCCTGAACTGCATAGCAAGACCCTGTCTAAAAAAAAAAAAAAAAAATCAGCAAAAAGCCTTAACAGATAATTAGGATGAAATACTTTATAGCTACCTACTATGAGAAACAGGTGAACTCAAGGTGAGAAAGTATGCACGTACTGATCACATGTGTAAAAATACCATGTGTCAGCAGTGAACACCTGAGAGGGGTTGGAATGAGGCTGAGCAACGGCTGAGTGTAATGCTCATAACCCTTTTTTTGGTAAAGTTATTTTTCATAATAAAAGAGTAGAGCCTACTTTTTAGGGTAAATGAAAAGGTTGAGATACATGTAGAAAGCTGTGACAGCCAGGTAGGAAGATAACTAATTCAGTTACAGATGTTACAAAGGTGTGTTGCTTTCTGTTACGTGACAAGTCATCTCAGAACAACTTAAAGGAAGAAAGGTTTATTTTGCCTCACGGCTTCAGAGGCTCAATCCATGGCCACTTGACTCTGTTTCTTCTGCACTGTGAGGAGGCAGAACATCACGGAGGAGAGGGTGACAGAGGACAGGTACTCACCTCATGGCAGCCAGAGGTGCCGGGTGTAAGATGCAGCCCCCAAGATCATGCCCTATGACCCATTTCCCTTTGACTACCCCTCGCCTCCTAATCACCTCTTGAGCTATGGATTAAACTAATCGACAGATTCATCGCCAGTGAGGTCAGCATCGCCAGCATTGTCCAACACGGCCTGTCCCTCTGACCACGTGAGCTTTCTGGGGGACGTTTTTTCATCCAAACTGTAACAATAAAGACGAGCTGCCAGGAACTGTCTCCCTAGGACCACCAGAGACAAGCTGACTGAGCTTTCGCCTGTTCACAGCGGGGCCATAATCACATGTGCTGCCTGGTAGCTCCGAGTTGAATTCAATTGCTTCTCCCAATTTGAACCACTGGTGGTACCTACGTGACTGTCCCATGGGGACAGGGTCCTTAATTACAATAATGTGAAGGAAGGCATTGACTTAGCAGACTAGATGTCCTTACCTTAGTTCCTTGAGGAGACCATTAAAATGGTCTAAAAAAGTGTAATACAGTTAATATGTCGTACAGCAATTGTAAATGCATATTACACACACCAGCAGGACGATAGCTGTGAAAATGAGGCCAGCCTGCACTATGTAATGGGTGCAAGGTCAGCCTGAATTATAGCCTGTCTCAGCAATGGGGTAGATTTCCATGTCAAAATTTGGAAGGCTAATTTTTTTTTGGTTCCAGGAATCGAACTCAGGACCTTGCACTTGCCAGGCAAGCACTTGTGCCACTGAGCTATATCCCCAGCCCTTGGAGAGTTAAGCATTGATAAACCACTCACAAGTGTGAATTTCTTTTAATTTAATGAAATAAATTTGTTTATTATATTTTAATTAGTATGACTACTATTAATATTTATATTTCACTAGTAACTATTCATATTCAGGCAACTAACTACATTTGGCCATTTACAGACTTTTTATTAATTTTGCTAATAAAAAGGCCAATAATAGTGATTAGATCTCCTTGTACCAGTGATACAAGCTGCCCAATAGGACAGTCACATCTGTACCACTCTTCAAGCCAGCAGGGTGAACCATCCAGCAGAAAGCAGGGTATTAATTTCTTCAGTTTGCCATTCGCCCTGTACCTCCAAAGGCCATCTCTGCACCTTCCCCGCATCCTACCGGCACTGCCCCGTCCACTTTTGAGATGGACACTGCAGCTTCGTGGAACCAGATGATCGGTCTATGGAAGGATGAATGCAGAAAGGGTGTGTGATGTGCTCTGTACGCCTGCGTTCCTTGCTGTACTTTTAACAGAGTCTAACAGAAACGAGCACAATGGATGTGCAGCTCAGCTAATTAACCCAGAGTGAGCAGCAGCCTCATCCAGGAAACGAGCAGAGCACTGCTAACAATCCCAGAGGCCCCTCGTACACCCAAGTTATTATCCCTTCTCTTGTCCTAAATAACTTCTGATCGTATAGTGTGACTGTATATGCACACGTGTGTGTGTGTGTGTTACTGGTGATCAAACCCAAAGCTTTCATCCTCAGCCTTATTTATCTATTTATTTATCTTTGAGACAAGATTGCTGTGTGGTATGAAGTAGCCCAGGCTGGGTTGGAATTTGTGGTCCTTCTGCCTTACCTTTCCAGAGTGCTGGCAATAAAGATGTGACCACCACACCTGGCCTTTTACCTGGTTTGAACATTATATAAATGTAGGATAATATGGCCAGTTTTACAAGGATTTCACACCTTGTATTTTCATTTCGTTTTGTTTTTTGAGACAGGGTTTCACTATATAGTTCGGGCTGACCTCAAACTCACAATCCTCCTGCCTCAACATCCCAAGTGCTAGAATTACAGGTGTGCACAACAGCAGACCCCTCCTTAGGCTTTTGGTTTATTTTTGTTTGTTTCCTTCTTTTCCTTTCTGAGACAGGGTCTCACTGTGTAGTTCAGGCTGGCGGTAAACTCACTTTGTATCCTAGGCTGGCCTCAAACTTACAGCAATCCTCCTGTCTCAGCTTCCCAAGTGCTGGGATTACAGGCCAGCACCACCACGCCCGGCCCTCCTTTAGATTTTTAAGAGACTTTTTATTGAAATAATTTTAGACTTGCCTAGAAGCTGCAACAATAACACAGGAAATTCCCATAAGCCCCTCCCCGAGCCTTCCTCAGAGATGACATACTGTATAACTATGCCGTCATTACCAAAACCAGTAAGTTGAATTACTGTAATATTCTTAGCTGAACTATGGAATTTATTGATGTTTGACCAGTTTTTACGTCATGTGTGTGTGTTTAGTTGAAATGTCGTCACAAGGTTAGTCCTGTGTGGCCGTGGGGTGAGAAAATGACCCTTTGGAGGACTGAAACCGATGCCAAGAGGAAGGTCAGTAGAATCAATGCTAGGCACAGTGTCATTAATGTATGAGAGGTGTTTAAACTGTTATTACCAAAAGCCAGTGATGGGGAAAGCTGCTGGCTGCTGTAGCTACAAGCTGTGCACTGTACTTGCCTGTCGGGGAGCCTGTGGCCCTGGGCGGAGTCCCAGGATCGCTGGTGGAGTGGCACACTCGGTAGGAGCAGACTGGCCCCATCTTGCATCCACTTCTTCCTGGAAGAGTTTCCATAGGGAGGCCAAGGGCATAGCCTGTTGCCTTCGCCTCTGTAAGGGTTCTCATTCGTTCCACTAGATTCCCAGATTCCTATCTCCTGCCCACAACGCTCACCAGAATATCACTCCAGTACACTCAAACTAATGGACCCGCCTGGTAGTTCCTTCCCAGAAGCCAGGGAAGGTGGCCACAAAAGGCTCCTGTCTGCACCGTACCTCTGGCTCCCAGAAAAAGCATCACTGTATCAAATCTCAGAGATCTTTCATTGGCTCTGCTGTGGTGAGTTAACTGTGTGGCCAAGGAGTGGCCACCTCGGACCACAGATCTCCTGTCTGATGCAGTCAGTGCCCCTCCCGCTTGCTCTCAGCTCAAACTAAGGATGCTACAGGCGGCTCCTGTCCAATCTCATGAGTCTCTCTGAAAGAATTCTCTGGTGCCCTGAAGGAGCTCTTGGCTGGCATTCAGTACAGGCTACTGAGGCCACTAAGTTAGCCCAGGAAACCCCATCAATGGAGGGACAAAGTTGGCAGACGAATATCTTTGCTTCCCTTCCTTTACCTGATTGATTGATTGATTTTCGTACCAGGACTCAAACTCAGGACCTCCCATTTGCCAGGCAGGCGCTATGCCACTGAGCTAAATCCTCCATCCTTGTTTCCCTTGCTTTAATTGGGGTGTTTCTGAGGTACATTCTACAGAGTCCTGCAGAAGGCCTCCAATGAGCCTGTCCTCAGTGATAACCCATTCATTAATGTACCTTTTATGGGTTTTCCTCCCCTCTCTCATTTCCCTGCTCCTTCATGTGTTTCCCGGGATAAACTCCCAAAGAAACTACCAGCACCCAAACTCTTGCCTCAGGGTGGGAGCACGAAGATGATGGAGTGGTGAGCGGCAGAGAAAGAGCCTCTCTGAGAGCTGCACCCAGATGCTGGGATAAAGAGCAATGTGAGCAAGACAAGAAGGAGTAAAGGAAGGACAGGAACCTCAAATTGAAGCCCAGGGAGAGAATGAAGAGAGAAACCTCAGTGAAAGAGGAGGAGGTAGCCGGCAGCACCTTCTCCCTGAGACAGGACTCACTGTGCGAGACGAGGGGCCCAAACCTGTGGACACATGGTGACTGCTGGCAACCCCAGAGGCCTCCACAGAGACATACAGCAGTGGAGGAGAGCGGTGAATGTGAAGGACTGCACTAGCTGGTGGTGAGTGCTGAGGGCTCAGTTGTCCCTTGGGAGACAGTGATTGGCCAGGAGCCAGCTTGGAGAGGGGCCAGCTGAGTCCAGAACTCAGAGCTGCCGCTGGCTCCATCTAGCGGCTCTCAGCTGGGCTCAGGCCCAAAGAAGGTGCGCTGATGGCTGCAGGCCAAACGAGTCTGACCTCAGGCAGAAGATGCAGCTCGCCCTGCCACAGAGCCACTGCTGGCCTGCTGAGATAGATCAGCATGGATCTGGACTCTCTCCACATGTTTTCCAGTGACAGCAGAGACAGACCTGGAAGTGGACTTTTTTTTCTTTTTCTCTCTTTTGTTTTTGTGGTGGTGGTGGTTTTGTTTTTATTTTTTCTTCTTCATTATTTGATCTTGTTTTTGTATGAATGTGAATGTGGTTTCCAGCCTTTTGTGGTTGTGGTTCTGCTCTGTTTCTTCTTTTTCTCTCTTCCTTCTGTCTTTCCCTCCAGTCTTCTGCCCCAGTTTCCCAAAGTTAGCGGGACCCCTTTGTCCTCCAGCCTCACTTCTAATCTTTTCCTCTTCTTCCACCTTTCCATTTTCTCCTTAGCCCATTTTGAATTTTAACCCCTGAGGGCAAAATTGACATATTGTGGACTTACATACTGCATGCAATTATCTGGTTTGTTTTCAATTTTATTAGATAACCACAAATCTAGTTCATACTGTTAAAGGTGGCAAACTAATGGTCAGCTCGGTCTGTCATTCTCTAGGCTGTGTTTGATGCCACTGTTATTGCTGATGGTACCACTATAGCAGAAGTGACATAATTGCTCTTCTTCTTTTTTTTTTTTTTTTTTGGTACTGGGAATCAAACTCATGACCTCAGGCTTGCCAGGCAAGCACTTATGCTGCTGAGCTATATCCCAGCCTCAACATAATTGTTCTAAACAGTTGTTCTTCCTGGTATTCCAAGACTGAGATTGACTAAGGGTCACAGAAAATACTGTGGCATAGTGCCAAAGACCCAGGGGTGGGGTCAAAGGCAGCAACTCCTCCTCCCCAACAAATTGAAGAGGTAGGATCTTGCAACAGACTCAGAACCCAAAACCCAGCTACCCCTGGAAGACACATCAGAGAAGTAGTGTTCTGGTTTGTGTCTGCATGTCCCCTAAAGCCATGGGTGTGAGAGGTACACCAGCCCTGGGCAGATAGTTTGCATATGTAAAGGTGGGAAAGAGGCTGCCTGCCCTGCTCCCTTGTGCTCTTGTTGCTTTTGCTGTCTTCTGCCACCATGAACTGTTGCCCTCTGCCCTGTGCCACTCTGCTCTGGAGCCAGCCGAGTATAGACTGAAACCTCCACAAACAGTGAACTAAATAAACTTTTCCTTCCTTAGTTTTGGCATCAGGTATTTTGTCTCAGCAATGAGAGAAAAGTAACCAAGACAAGTAGTCATTTCCGAAGAGCTCTAAATACTAGCAATAAAGCAACCCACCATAGGCAACTTACACCCCAAGAATTAAACTAAAAAAAAAGAAAATGAGAAGATATTTAAACAAGATGCAACCCCAGGCATCCAGTTCACCAAAGGCAAACCCAGGGGGCAATGATGTGGACTATCCAAAAGCCACCGACCTGGCCTCTCTGAAATGGTAACAACAAGGCAATTGAATGAGGCTGTAGAAAAAAGTCAAACCAGAAATAATTTTTCAGATAAGTACAGAGATAGTGTTCACATCTTAGTGACTCTAGAACAGGTAGAGACAAAAAATAGAGGAGTTTAAGAAAATTGTGGGAGCCATGAATGCTCAACATAGGAAAGAAATGGAATCCATAATGCAGATTCAAGCAGATATCCAGGAGAATAAAAATTCCATTGAAAGTATGCACAGCAGATTAAGCCACTGTGAGGACAGGGTCTCAGATACAGAAGACAGGCTTGTGGTTAGCGATCATGAAATGAAAGATTTCTTAAAAACAGGAAAGGACCGTGGGAAATCAATCCAAAAATTGCTAGATGAGGCCAAGAAGAATAATGTAAGATTGAGTGGAGTCAATGAAAAAGCAGCAGATAGCATAAATGGTATATTAAAAAAAAAAACTGTTCACAGACATCATGGAAGAAAACTTCCCTGGTAGAAAAAAAGTTAACATACAGTAAGTGATGCATATAAAACTCCAGTTAGCCATGACCAGAAAAAATCTACAGCTGGGCATATCATAATCAAGATTTCAGAAATTTAACAAAAGAATAGAATCTTAAAGACTGCCAGGGAAAAGAAACAAATCACCTATAGAGGAAAGCCCATCAGAACAACAGCTGACTTCTTGGCATAAACCCTCAACTCAAGGAGAGCTTGAAGTGAAGTATTTCAAATTCTAAAGGAAAACAACCTTCAGCCCAGATTAATGTACCCTGCAAAACTATCTTCCAAAACTGATGGAGAAATAAGATACTTCCATGACAGAGAACATCTGAGGAAATTTATGACCACCAAACCAGCACTCCAAATTTTTGCCTCAGATCTGCTTTTTGGAGAACCAAAATTAAGACATTCTCTGCAAAAGGAGGTCACCTTCCCGAGAACTATATTAATACTATAGAGCTGGGTGTGGTGGCACACACCTGTAGTCCTAGCACTTGGGAGGCTTAGGCAGGAGGATTGTTGTGAATTTGAGGCTAGCCTGGGCTACATGAGTGAGTTCAAGGCCAGCCTGAACTGCACAGTGAGAACCTGCCTCAAAATACAGAAAAAACAAACAAACAAACAAACAAAAACTATAAAGAGCAGAAAAAAATTGGATTCTAAACTACACTTGTTTGTGACAATGTCCTTTTTTACATTCCAGTTTTAACCTTTGCTCTTAAGTCATAATTAAGTCTAATGCTGGCTTCTGCACAGGGCGGGAAATAAATTAACACTCAAGTCTTCTTTGAGCTGACCAGCTGCTGAAACCAAGTGTAATGGTTAGTCTCACCTGTCTGCTTGGCTGGCCTGAGAGATGCCTAGAAGATTGATCAGCACATCTGGGATGTCTGGGTGGGTCACGGCCCCTTCCTGTGGAGCTCCTCCCTCCTCTCGCTTCTCAGTCGTCATACATCGAGCAGCTTTCCTCTGCCATGTCCTCCTGCTATGATGTTTTTTCCTTGGATCCAGCCAACCATGGACTGGAACCTCTGAAACCATGAGCTACGAGAAAACTCTTAATTTACTTTGTGGGTATTAGATATTTTGTCCCATCTATGGAAAGCTGACCAACACAGAAAACTGGTGTTGGAGAAGTGAGGCTATTCCTGCAACTGCACCTGACCCTGAGGCTCAGGAGCCTTTGGAGGATATTTGTGGGAGGCATTTGGAAAGATTTGGAGAAGCCAAATAGAGAAACCTTGTAAGCATGGATTGATGAGAAATTCTCGTGGGGGCTCAGAAGACCAGAATGCTAATAGAAATGTAGTCAGTAAAGACTGCTTATGCGGTTTCAGATGGGAATCAGGACTCTGCTGGGAACTGGACTAGAGCTCATGCAGATCACAGTCTGGTGAAGAACTTGTCTACACTTTGCCCTAAAACTTCATGTGAGGCTGAACTTAGGACCAAAAGCCTCATTGATCTGGCAGAGACAATTTCAAGGCAGCCTAGTATTCATGCTATGGCTGTGGCTGCTTTTTAGCCAACTTATAGTGAGAATTTGGAGTAAAAAGCAGAGGCAAGACATTTGAAAAATTTGTGTTTGTACAGAAAAGAAGAACATATACGTCTGAAACCAAAGAAAATATGATTGCTGAGGAAATTGGCGCCTTTAAAAAGTAACCAAGTACTTTGCACTAAGACAAAAACGAGTGATGGCTTACAGGCACCTCAAGAATCAGCCAGATCCCACCACCGCAGGCTCAGCAGTGTAAAAGTGTGAACTCTTTTGAGTGACTTTGCATTGAGGAAAAGTCTCCAGCATAGCCTCTCATGGCAGGGGCTAAGGAACTGTTTTCCTTTATTCAGCTAGCTAGACACTCAAATGCCACTGCAGCCAGGGTCCAAGGGGGCCCAGTTATTACACTGGTGGCTGACTTCAGTGTCACCCAGGTGATGCTAATTTTTCAGGCATAAAGAATACAAGAATTATAGGGTCATAAAGGCTTTAAAATAGATTTCAGAGGAAGGTCTTGGAGGCAAGGCAATGTGTGACAAGGTTGAAGTCCCTGCCCGGAGATCCTGAAAGGGTGATGCATGAAGCTGTCAGAGGAAGGCACTGGAGACCCTAGGACTGGGTCAGGAATGAGAACCATCTGTCCATTTCACACAGTGAGCAGAGCCATATAGGCTGCAAACAGCAAAACCAGAGGGACAGAGCTGCCCGAATCTGCTGAAACTCATATCTCATGACCATGTGCCCTGGATGTTGGACATAAAGGTGCCAGACTTTATGTTCCCTGTTGGATTTTGGTCTTTCCTTAGTCCTGTTCCTTTCTGCTCCCTTATTCCTCTTTTTTGGTATATGAATGTTTATTCTGTGCCATTGTGTTTTAGGAGTATGTAACTTGGTTTTTTTTATTTTTGTAAGGATTCACAGCTAAAAGTTTACCTTAAGCCTCAGAGGAGACTTTGGACTTCAATCTTTTTCTCCCACTACTGGGGATCAAATACAGGACCTCTTCACTGAGGTATATCCCTGGACCTCTTTATTTTTATTTAAGATCTTTTTCAAAGTCACTGAATTGCCCAGGCTGGGCACAAACTTCTTCTTCAGCCTCCCAGAGTACTGGTATTACAAGGATTGCATTTTTGAAACATGCCAGAACTGACGTGACTTAGGGAAAGAAGTTAGTGTATTTTCAGTGGAACACAGGATAGTTACATTTAGGTGGAATTATGACCTTGTTATTGGCTCTACTTGGAGATTAAGGAGATGTATATAGGTGTTAAGGGGGGGCAAGTTTCTGCTTGATTGGCTTGAGAGATGCCTAGATTAGTAAAGCACACACCTGTGTCTGGGAGCATCACAGGGCATGAGCTTGGTAACTACAGCTAGTCCCCAGCACCTTCCTCAGGGACCCTTCCCCTGCTCTGCCTCCCAGAAGTCATAAGCTGTGGAGCTTTCCTCTGTTCTGGGCTTTGCCGTGACGTTTCTGCCTTGGAGCCAGACAACCATGAAGTAAAGCCACAAGCCAAGATGCCCCTCGCCTCCTTTGAGTCTCAGGTGTCAGATGTTTTGCACCAGCAACAGCGAGCTGACCAGTACACCAAGGGGCAACCTGGTGAACCTGCCCTCAGAACTCCAAGCAAATCACAGCTGATATCTTCTCATCGGCGAGGGAAAGAAATAAAGGCAGCTGTTCCGTTATCTGTCACCCACAGACTACAAACCACTCGGCTTTTCAGCTTCCAAACCACAGGGAAAGTCCTGGGTTCCAGCAGAGCATCAGAATATGACAAGTAGAGTGCTGCCTCTGCTCAGAAGTTCCTAATCCTTCCATGTCAACATGTGCAACCTCACAAAACCCGAGTCCTTCACGCCTGTCATTTTTCCCAAGAGCAAAGCAAGAGAAGAAGCAAAGGGTGGCACATGGAGTAAAAAAGAACCACATGCAGCAAACCTGCTGGCTTTGTCCTTGACTGGGGGATGCACGTGGTGGACCTGTTGAGTAGAATCCTACTGAAGTTGATGGGCTCAATGGGACTGTAGAAATATGGGTAAAATTAGGGGTTGAGAAGTCCTGGGTCCTGGGACTTGATTTGCTATCACACTCCCCTCTCCAACATTTAAGAGAATTCGTATTATCATGAGACTGCTGTACCCAGGTCTTGGGGTTCTGGAACTGCCACACGCTAACACTGGTTCAGTCGCCAGGCACAGTCTGAGTGGGGCAGCACCCGCAGCAGACAGCAACTAAAGAGGCCCCATGGCCTACCAAGGGCCTTCGAGGAGAAGGTTTTTATTTTGACTTCGATCTCTAGGCTTCTAATCCCAGCTTTGCCAGCAGCCGTGATCCATCTGAACTTCAGTTTTTTCTCAGAAGCAATGGTGAGTTCAGCCTTCAGATGTGTAGCATTTCATACAGGGTTTTACAGCTTTGCCTTAATTGCCAGTGTTCAAACACTGAGAATTTTTGTAGGTGGAACTTTTTTTTTTTTTTTTTTTTTTTGCGGTACTGGGGATTGAACTCAGGACTTTGTGCTTGCCAGGCAGGCACTTATTCCACTGAGCTATATCCCCAGCCCTACACTGAGAATTTTTGTATAAAAATCCAGAGATTTTGGGTCAGAATTGTTAGGCAAAGATATTCAGAGAGGTCCTGAGAGGAGCTGCCAGCGAGTGCTGAGCCAGGGAAGTGGGAAAGCAGAGCTGTCATGTCACTTCTGAGTTTGCCAGATTGTTCTGAAAATAAGTAACAAAGGAAGGAGTAGGTTTCATCCAACAGCAACTGGAGGGGAGTACTGGCTGCCGTTTGGATAGGCTGCTCCTCTCCGCGGTCCCTTCCCGGCCTTCTTCCCTCACCTAAGATTCCAAAGCTGCCCCCGTAGCCTTAGGATTTCTGTGCCCTGAACAAGATGTTTCCTGCAGCTCTCACACGCAGTGATAATAGCTAGCACTTACTACATGGTTACAGGGTGCCAGGCACTGTGCTCAGCAGCTACACGTTACCTTCTTTCGGACTTAAAAAATGTGCAGGGTAGGATTGTTCACTTAGATGAGAAAGCTGAGGCTCAGAACTTTAAGTAAGTTTGCCCAACCTCACAACTGCACAGTAAATAACAGGGCTAAGACTTAAACCTGGGGCTGTGTAGGTCCAGCCACGCTGTCCTGACAGCAGTGTGGTGACACCAATGTGGTATCTTTGCCAGCCTAACTTCATTGCAGCTGGAGTCAAAAGTACAGCAGGTGTTTTATAAATGCAAATGTGCCGCGTCTGGGAGCCAAGCTGTTGCAGTGCAGGGCAGCGAGTGCTCAGACAGCAGAAGATTAGGAGGTAGGGAGAAAGGGGAACATTGCAGGCCACAGCACCAAGCACCTCCAGCCGAAGTGCTTGGTGTCCAGAGCAAACAAGAAGAGCTAGTGGTGTGGTGCGTGGGAGAGGGATGCCTAACCCAGGCAGGGCCGTGGGTTTGATCCACAGCAGAGCAGTGGGATGAGGAAAGTATGAGCAGAGTATGGGGGAAGAGGAAAGGTGAGCTAGTCGGCCTGTGTGCGGGGGTGAAGGCAGGTCGGGTCCTTGGGAGGCAGCAGGTTTGAGGAGCTTTGGAGAGAACCTCTAGCTCCCCCTGGT
>PVLD010034240.1:0-12867 GCA_004027595.1 Dinomys branickii | reverse complement strand
TATACAGAATATAGTAGGGAATTAGCACTGGATGTTGTATTACATAGTTATCTTCACATTAGTTAACACAAAAACATTAAAGGAAATACCAAATTATAGAGAAGATAGTAGGGAATTTGCACTGGATGCTGTATAATATAAAGTTATCTTCACTTCTGTTAATACAAAAACAATTGAGGAAATACAGAATTATAGAGAAGATAGAAGGGAATTAGCTCTGGATGCTGTCCTACATAATGTTACCTTCACCTTTGTTACTCAGTTACACAGATGATGGCCCATTTGATCATTCTATTTTCTCCTCCCTCATCTCCGTTGCCCTACCACTCAATCATTCATCTTCCCTGTGATAATAACTGTACTCCTGGGTTTATCTGTATCCTTGGACTCTCGCCTTGGGAAGAGATATAGGTGCCTCAGACTATACTATAACATACATGGGTGTATACAGACTGCCATGGTTGGAGGTGGGAAAGCACATATGCTCACAGCGGACTGCCCGGCTCCACCCTGTCGTCGTGCTATGGGTGGGGACGGGTCCAGTTCATGAGGTGCCCTGAGCGGGGCCCTCAGCAGAGCAGCCACTGGAGCAGCCGTGGGGCCCACTGCAGAGCAGCTGCAGGGCCCACTGCAGAGCAGCCACGGGGCCCACTGTGGAGCAGCCACGGGGCACGTGCCCCCATCAGGGCACCCTCTGTGACCCTTTTGGCTCTGTCTCATTGCCTTGATGCCAGAGGCCCTTTCTTCTCCTCCCACCTCCTCCCGATCTCCAGCATTACCGTTCCCCACCCCTTGCAGCTGGGCAATGGGTCTCCGAAGCTGAAGCTGCCAATGCCGAAACGAGGGCGTGGGCCAAGGGTGTGCTTGGAGCGGCCACCTCCTCCCTCTCCGTCTCGTCTCCCTCCAACTGCACCATGGCAGATCTCCAATCCCCTCTTCCAGCGGAGATTTTGCTTAGTCTTTCTGAGGGTTTCAGTTCCCATTTCAGATCCTTCTCGAGTTCAGGATATCCACCTCTTTCCTTTCTGTCCTTCACATGTTGCTATATTCCTATGTCTGAGTGGCATTCCTCTGGGAGGTTCTCTCTCTGCTGCCTACCGGGTCGCCATGGGTTCATACAAGGTTCATATATGCAAGCAGTATGGAGACCCTTGTTGCTCGTATTAGTAGTTTGGGGTGAGTCCTGAAGCCCGTGGACTCGTCCCATTGCTGTCAGGAACAGGTGGTGATTGCGCAGGCCGCCGAGGCTCAAGGTGCTCACAGAGGGCGTTCAGGGTGAGAGCCGAAGCCCAGTAACTCAGTTCATGCTTCCTGCTTGATGTTGGAGTGAGAAGGGCATGGGGCCGTGTGATCCACCTCCATCTGCAGCTCTCTCTTGCTGTTGTGCTCCAGTTCCCGTTTGTTCCTTGGCTGGATCCCTGGGAGTTGCTGTGGCTCTGATGTGGGTGCCGATGCACCCCACCGCTCCCCACTGGCAGCTGCCCACAGAGTGGAGAGGCAGGAGGCCACAGCCTGGAGGCAGGCATAGAGCTGGGTGTGGTGGGCTGTGTACTGGCTGCTCTGGCTCCACCTTGCCTCCAGGTGCTGATTAGGAAGGTTGCTGCAGAGTGGGGACTCCGCTTCAGTGGCTGTTGCAACCTCTCATCCTCAGACTGGATTTGACAACAGTTCCCAACCGCCATTGCCTCTTTTCCAGCTCTTGGAACTCCGATCTCCCCTGGCCGAGTCAGGAGGCCTCCATGAGCGTGGGTCTCTGAAGCTGAAGCTGTGATTGCTGGAACGAGGGCTTGGGCCAAGAGTGTGTTTGAAGCAGTGGCTTCCTCTTTCTCCGTCTCTTCTCCCTCCGACTGTGCCGCGGCGGCCCTCCGATCCTTTCCTCCAGGAGAGGTTTTGCTTGGTCTTTCCTAGGGCTTCAGTTCCCATTTCAGATCCTTTTTGGGTTCAGGGTACACACCTCTCTCCTTTCTGTCTTCATATTGCTATATTCCATTGTCTGGGTGGTAATCCTCTGGGAGGTTCTCTCTCTGCTGTCTACCCGGTCGCCATCTTCCCGGAAGTTCCCCATTGTGTTGAGTTTAGATGTGTTCTTGAGATTCAGCAGGCATTGAGGGAATATAGCACCCCAGTCCCGGGGGAGGCAGGGCTGGAAACAAGATGCCCCGATGCCACAGGCTTCTGCTTGGAGATTAGAATGGGAGGCAGCGGGGAGGAAGGAGCATTGGTGGAGAGAAGGTGCAGAGAGAGGAGAAGGGGGCTTGGATGCTTGCTAACCAACGTGTAGCTTGTGAAAGGAGACAAGGGCCAGCAGGTGAAGAAGATAGGGGCGAAGCAGGGAGCCAAAGAAAAGGGTGTGGAGGACTGAGGCAGGGGAGACCAGGATTGGAGGCACAGTGGCAGGCTGGAGAGGCCCTGGTATGACTCCTAGGGCACCCTTTTCTCCCTGGTTGGTAGTTGCATCTTCCTGGCTGGCCAAGCCAATCCTGGGCAGCATCTTTGATTTTCCCCTCTCACCTCCATTATCAGGAAATGCCCTGGGTTCCAACATATTGCGAACCTGGCTACCTCTCTAGGATGGCAGCCCTCAGCCTCTGAGCTGGTCCCCATCCTCTAGCCTGGCCTCTCTGCTTCTACCCCTGTCCCGGGCTGGTGGCCGGGCAGGGGGCGGGTTATGTGGGCCTCAGCTCAGTCCTGTAGCTGAGCCACATTCATCAGTGCGGAAGCGCAGACTTAGTGGCTGGAAAGGCCTGTGTGTCTGCCTCTTGTTCTCTGCATTCTGTCTCCTCTGTTCTTTCTTCCAGTCCTTCTAGAGCTTCCTGGGCATCTGCTCAGCTGAAGGCCTCTGCAAGCTTCCCTTCCACCTCTGGTATTTCCCTCTGCCTCCTGTGCCCCTGCTGCTCCATGCCCTGGACCACTCTCTCTCCTCATAGAGCTGATCACTTCCTAGAGATACCTGTTTTCTTATCTGTTACCTGTCTTTCCTGCCTGAATGTGTGTAATGTGAAGACAGGGGACTTTGTGTTGTTTACTGTTTTACCACAGAAGTTAATACAGTGCCTGGTTCAGAGCAGACACTAAAGAAATATTGATTATGAAGAAATTTTAAATAAATATTAGGTTATTGGGAAGTCATGATATAGGGGAAAGAAACTCCCAACCTGAATGATATCTGGGATGAGTTCATGTTCTCTAAAATCCAAGAATGAATTTTAGGAACAATAGAGGTTAAGAACAGAATATATTTATTGAGGTAATGAAAGCTTCTGTCCAAGAGAGACAGAAAGGGGGACCTAGTGGGTTGCCCAGGGAACCCATCTTTTCCAAGGATTTTTATAGAGCAAAACCAGGAGGTGAGGCAGGTCCAATGTGGGGAAAAAATGGGAAATCACAAAGTGAGCATGAGGTGGGACAAAACTATGGTCAGCCAATAAGAATTGTTCAGGTAATTGATTAATCAGGATCAAATGGGGAAGGGAGTCATGTAGCAAGCAGGCATGAACACAGAACAGGGGCTTTTCCTGTAAGGGGTTGGGTTAGTGACTCTTCAAGGTGATTGTTACCTATTTAGAATACCAATCCCTGGTGTCCATCCCTAGGGAGTTATGTGGGTGCATTTGTTTAATCTTTTGTCTTGAGGTCTGATCCGCAGCAAGTATGTCTCCATTTTCAAGGCACCATGTCTGCCGTATTGGCTCCTTGCGGGGCCTGGCTCTGTCTGCCTGCTTATAACATTTCTATCTAATCCAGCTGCCTATCACATTCACATGTAAATGTACATCTATACACAGACCTACATATATTGAGAGTGACAGAAATTTATATATAGGCATATATGTGTATATAATATATAGTTTAAAAGATTTCATAGGTAGATGGCTATAAAAGAAGGTAACTGGACCTGGTGGTACAGGCCTGTAATCCCAGTAGTCTGGGAAGCTGAAACAGGAAGATTGCATTTTGGAGCCCAGCCTAAAGAATTTAGTGACTTAGTGAGACCCTGTCTCAAAATAAAAAATGAAAAAATAAATTTTAGAAAATAGGCAAGAGATGTAGCTCAGTGCCAAGGCTTTGGGTTCAATCCCTAGTACTGAAAAAACAAACAAAAGCATAGTTCAGAGTGTAGGCAAGTGCATATGTAGGGATGATTCGGATTGGTTTGGGAGGAAGTAGAGTTTTTAGAATTGGAAATAATAATGCCGGTATTTTTGTGAAGAGTATTGTATGCATAGCTAAAATCCATG
The DNA here is from genome assembly GCA_004027595.1 of Dinomys branickii. NCBI lineage: Eukaryota > Metazoa > Chordata > Mammalia > Rodentia > Dinomyidae > Dinomys > Dinomys branickii. The sequence continues at coordinate 8,629 of PVLD010034240.1, read as the reverse complement.
CATATAAAATAATCAGCTAATTAACAGATTAGTTTTCTATTCATGAGATAGTTGTAGTTTGGGAAGTATTTTCTTTAGAACATTAATGCATGATTGACTTCTACAAATAGGCCTGATTCTGAAGCATGAATCTCACACCAGGAGTCCAGTGTCTCTTCCTGTGGTGACGAACACCCCTTCCTGAGGCAGGGCTGACAACCAGCATTAGAAACAAAAGGCAGAAGAGAGTGAGAGTCGCTTGGTGTGTCTGATATCTTCTCTTTGTGCACACTATGAACGGAGGTTCATTTTTACTTTGCTTTGCTTTTGGGCCTCCACTTTACACTCTGTGGTTCCTGTTAGATATTCCGGGAATGAAGGCAGTCTGCTAACAAAGCCAGATTGGGGGTGTGGGCTATAAAGGCTGTAAGGGAGAGGGTTCAAATTTTTAATTTGTCACATTGACCATTACAGAAAGAATCAATGATCAGATAGCGGTCCCAAGACTTTTGTAAAGACTGAAGTATAAATAGAATGTGTTCTGGCTAGATAAGGGAACCTTTTTCAGCCCACTGAACTGATGGTTACATTAAATTAAAGAATTTAATTTTGAGAGTGAGCTGGTTGGAGACAGGGACAATCAGGAATTCATTTTCTCTCAGTAAGCCATCCAAGCAGGACTGGTGGTATTGTTCGTGGTCTGGAGTGAGACTGGGTTTGTAATGAGTCACTGCAGCTAGGCAGGCTGGGGTTCTGTGTCCAGGCCGTCCCCTGGCTGAGGCTGGAGCTGTCTTGTTGTGGGGTGAGAGCTATCGTGATCACTGCCTGTCCCAGAGCTGTGAGCTAGGGCTTGTCCTCTCCTAGCTTTCTTTGCTGGGTACCTTGTTTTTCTCTGCTGCTTTAGCCTTCATGTCTTTGTATTTGCTGCCACCATAGTCATTTGCACTCATGCATTTATGTATTCACATATTTCTCCTGCCCCCAAGGACACTTAGTGAGTGTCTACTGTGAGCTCAGCAACAGCTTGGTGCTGGAGACTGAGGCGTGAGCAAACCAAAGATCTTCATCTTCCGTAATCTTATGTTTTAGTGGGATAATGGGCAGTAAAGAAATAATTATACAAGTAAATAGAAAATTATAACTGATTCACACACTGTGCTATGGCTATAATTTGAAATAAAAATTTGACCTGACTTGAGGTAAGGAGGATCATACCTTCAAGAAAGAAAATTAGGCTGAGACTTTAGCCAGACAATGAGGGAATCCTTCCAGGATAAAAGGTGGAATTGCATGCAGGAGGGTCCCGTGGTGGGAGACAGCACGTAACATCAGAGGAGCTGCCCCAAGGCCGGGCGGATGGGGCTCGGAGCGAGCTGGAAAGCGGTGGAGGTGTGCTGAAGAGGACAGCTGCGTTAGACATTAGATCTGCTCAGCTATGGAAGCTGTGTTAGGACCTATGAAGTAAGGAGGAGTATACAGAAAGAGCTGAAAACCACATTCACTTGGCCTAGGTCCCTGCTGAAATGCATGCATTTTAACTTTGCAGAAAAGAAATCATCCCCAAGCTAAGAGCTTCCAGTCCTGGCCATTAGGTACCCGAGGTGTCTTAGTTATTTTCCTGTTGCTGGGACACACTATCCAGCATCCACAACTTGAAGAAGGAGAGTTCATCTTGGCTAATAGTTTTAGTCCATGATGGGCTGGGTCCAGTGCAGAGACAAGATGGCGGGGGGACATGGTGGAGGAGAAGGTGCTCAGACAGAGAGGGAGGGAGTGGAGCCAGGGACAAGAAGGCAGCCTTCCAAGTCACACCGCCCGCGGCCCGCCTCCGGCCCGCCTCCGCCTTCTGCCAGGAAGTCAGTGATAGAGCCGCCCCCGCCATCCCGTCACCTTCCACACGGGAGAATTGTAGGGAACATTTGAGATCTAACGAGGACATGGGGAGTTGGTAAAACTGCACGCATTTTGGGGCCTAAGAAACAATTCATTAAATGAACTCTGTAGGCAATTCTAGGGATCTGTGAGCTAGATAAGAGAGAGGGGGTGTGGTAGAGACCTTTCTGGAGTCCTAGCAAAGGAAGCCAATGGGGAAAGCTGTCCAGGAGCTGCTGTGATCCTGGGGAGTCAGCCGATGTGATGAGAATACTAATGTGAACCAGAAATAGCCTAGGCTGAATCAGACCCGACCTCCCCATTTGTTTCCCCCTTCTGAAATCATGGTGCACCCCTGGGACTTCACTGCAATACGCTGGTTAGTTCTATTTTTTAGTGCAATAAATTCATGCACTGGAAAATAAAGGCGCTCTGCATAATTTAAGAAGCTAATGCATCTCAAATTAGAAATCTCACCAAACACTTGTAAATTCAGGTGATGCCTTTCATATGACCTTGAAGTTACTGGAGGGCCTTGTGGGTGACCACTTAGACTTGGGGTTTTGAATCTAAGCACAGCCAAGAGCCATAATAGAACAAAGGCAAGTGGAAGATCATGTTCACAATACTTAGAAAAGCCAGAAAGGTAAACATGTCAGTCAGCAGGTTTTGATGGTAGCTTGTCTGAGGGTCTGATTCCCTGGCTCCCTAATGTGTGTGAAGTCATCTGCAGCCCAACTAGATGCGTGTTCTAATGTCAACATAGAGGGAGAAGTGATTAATTATTTTGGCCTTCATAGAGATGCCATTAATCAGGAGGCTTTCATTGTGTGTTTGTGACTGGACATGGTAGGCATCGCAGATGAGTGATGCAGTAATTTTGCAATTGACTTGCTCATATTTGATGAGTTTAAACTGTACTAATGGAAGATTAAGTGATAGAATTCTGGTTATGAAAAGGCAACCAAACAGACATCGAAAAGGAGATTAAATAAATGAAGAATTTCAATTGTGCATTCTGTGTAAGCCAACAAAATTTCATAGGCAGTGACAATTAATTGCTGTATTCCACCAATGGGTATTCAGGGACTGGCATTTTAAAAAAAGGTGTCTAATTATAATGTGTTTTTCATATGCAGTGAGAAAATATTTTTGCTAAATGGAGATGAATGCTAAAAATAGACACACAGAAAGATTTGACAAGCCTAATTGTAAATTTTGCTCTGAAAAAGAATTTTATAATTTAAATATTTTATACTATTAGGTCCTTGATACTACTGTCTCTCCCGCACTACTTGCTTGTCATACTTAAAAAAAAAAAACTTTTAAATCCTATGAATGTTTATTCACATATTTTTCATGACTTTAAGTAAAGTGTAGAGCCCAGGCTTTTATAAAAGTAGAGTCTAGATATGAGTTATTCAAAGTGGCAGATAATAAAAGCCATTTATTTTCATTACGAATGTAAAGTATACTTTGATTTGACATTATTTTCAAATTCCAGCAACAATTTTAAAAAGTAGCAGTCATTTAGGAAAATTCCATTTCCAAAGTGTGATTTGAGATAGCTAAGTTAGGGGGTTCTGTGGCCTCCTGGCTCGCATTGTGCCGTTACTGTTTTCTGGAACATACTTCCAGAGCCTGCCTCAGACTTACACAACAGCGAGATCCACTTAGGACCTGCACACCCTGTGTGTGTGGGTGTCCATTTCCACCCCCAGGTTCGTACATTCTCAGTTGTGGTATTAGGAAGTGAATCTGTGGGGTGATGAAGCCATAAGGCTGGAACCTTGTGAGTTCCAGCCTCATGGAACCCAGCGAGAAGCTGACCATTGTTGAGTCAGACCTTGGGTCCTCACCAGACACCAAATTTGCTGATGCCTTGGGCATCCTGGAGAAATAAACTTGCCTTCTTTAGAAGCCAATGGTTGGTGGTTGTTTAGCAGCCCAAACACACGAAGACTGGACTCATTTTGAAGAGATGTTGGTTGCTGATGTTGCTGTTGGGAAGGTGGTGATGACCATGGGGTGATCATGGTAATGATAATGATTTATAGGGTCCTTATCATATACTTGCCTTGTTTAGAAGTTTTTCCCGTATCAAGATCTTTTATCATAGCAACCACTCTGAGAAATAGTGTTATTTTTTCTGCTTTAGAAAGAAGGAATCCAAAGTGTGAAGGTTAATCTTGATTGGCCAGATTGATTGGCTTGAGATATACCTAAGTGATTAGTAAAGCACATTTCTGGGTAGGTCACAGGGTAAGACTCAGGACTATATCTGGTCCCTGGTCCTTTCCTTTTGGCTCTTCCCCTGATCTCTACTTCCCAGAGGCCATGAGTGAGGTACACGGTTTTCCTGTGCCAGGCCTCTGCTCCATGACGTTTCTGCTTTGGAGCCCACCAAACATGGATTTAAACCTCTGCAATCCTAAGCCAAAATAAAGCAGTTCCTCCTTTCACTTGCCTATGTTAGGTTTTTTGTACCTGCAACAAAACCTGGCTATCTATGAGGCATGAAAGTGCTCAGTTCTCTCCCACTCTTCCCTGTCCAATAGGAATGTGAGCCACTTGGATAATCAACCCTGCTTTGTAAATACTACGGAGTAGAAAGGAAGGGAAGGCGCGATGGGGTTAGTATTCATGAGTTTGTGACACTAGGGAGTGGCTGATTGATGATTACTCCTAAAGGAGGTGGCTGAGGCGATGGGATGACATGGGAGAGAGTTTTACAGGGTTCCTCTGCAGGCTTATATTGGTTATGGTGCAGCCAAAGCTGCTGTAGTAAAGATAGCTCAAATACAGGGCCTTAGATATGTTACAAGTTAATCTGCCTCTCATGCTATAGTCTAGAGGTAGTTGGTCCACACTGGCTGGGGCACTTGTGAATCCTCAACACACAGATTTTCATCTCTGGAGCTGAGGATTTGTTCCGGCTGCCTGCACCACGTTAGCATGCCAGCCTGGGAAAGGGAAGGAGTAAAGGGGACACAGGCTCAGTCCTCACACGTGCACAGCATAGAAATGCCGCCATCATTTCCCTGAGTCCCTGGGGAGACGTGCAGATCTTTTCTTGGGTGCCCCAGTTCCCAGCAAAAACGCTACCTTTTGTGATTAAAAGAACGCAGGAAGAACGGAGGCTCTTGGCAGGGCACCAGCGGTCACCCTCTCAGTTCAGATAATCAGGTATGACTTCAGACAAGTAATTCCGTCTAGTAAAAGGAGTGTGGTAGGGTGAGTAGCTTCCTGCAAGGAAATTGAGCAAACCCCCAGCACTGCTGGCCAGTCTCCCTCCGTGTGGGAGAAGTTCTACCCTTTCCCGTGGAGACATATACAACGCCAACCTAGGAAGGACACCCCACCTACATTTTTTGTTCCATTTGAGGCCTATATTTTGCTGTTGGATTCTTAGTTTTCTCTGCAGGATGAATAGATGGAGAGTGCTGTGGAAATGCTGACAAAGTAGGAAGGTAGTTGTTAAGATCATTCTATTTGACAGCAAACTTTGTTTGAAATAACTCAATCTACAGGTGATAGCAAGATGCTTGTATTTTTTCCCTAGAATATCTTTACATCATCCTTACCATTCTTTCCCTTAGAGGAAGTAATGTTACTTACCCTGTAATTTCCGTAGTCACCTGGCTAAGAATAATCTACCTGATGATTTAGGTGAGTGACAAATGTAAAACTGTTCAGATTGTTGCCATTGTGTCTCCTAATTCAGAAAGCACTTTTTATCATATTGTACTCAGGAACTCACCGGAAATGAGGTATTCTACATGGGAGAATTTTGCAAAAAACAATCTATTGCTTCAAACATCAGGAGTTGCAAGCAAGTAAGCAACTACCACCAGCAAACTTCAAGATGGAAATTGGAAAAAAAAAGCATTGTTGAGAAAAGCTAAAAAGACCTGGTACTGTTGATGTGGCCGCAAGGTGTAAACACCTTGGAATCTTGAACTCCTTTCCCTTAAATGCTCACTTACTGCCCACCTCCTCTGGCCTGGTCAGGGTCCTGAGGTCAGGAGGCAGTGGAGTCCCTGTGGCCAGGGCCTTGGTAAGTCTGGTTTTATTAACATGCTGCCTTGTCCTTGGTCTGGGCTCAAGTTTGGTCACTGCATCAAGGTCTCTTTTTGACCCCAGAATTGTCAAAAGACAATTTATTTCTCAAATTTTGCTTCCCAGACTACAAGTATTGGGTCACAAATCCAAGGGAATCCTGCCTGGCTTATTAAGTTTTGTATTAACCCTCATCTTATCTTCTTAAGGATGGGCTCAGGTGTGTAATGCCACGCTTCTGCTCTGGAAGGAGACATGGGGTTTGTAAAAGTGTTTGCCTTTCCAGTGCCCAGGTGAATGCAAGGGCCTGAGTCTCAGCTGGAGCTGGAATCTATGACATTTGAAACCCTCCTTGTCGATCTGGTGCCAGCCATGGACGCCCTGGATGGTGAACAATTTTTATAGGATATAGGTTGGTGCCAAATGACTCCCTGAATCTTAACAAGAAAACTTGGAGCAGTCTATTTGCAAACACCTACTGCTCAAGGATTTATGGTCTGAATTGTTATTTGCCACGTATGCTTTCCCTTTAACAGGAAAAGAAAGTGGTCTTTAGCCAAATGACTGAAGTGAGATGTGCAAATCCCACTTGCTATTAATCCCAATGAGGTGTTAACTACAAAGTCGATTTAAGACTCTTTAACATTAATATTGAAGAAGACAAGCAGTGAAATAAACAGTTAATGGCCTGAAGCCAGCCATTTCATGTGCTTTAATTGATGTTTGACTACTGCTTTCCTACCATAATGAGCAGACCCTCTTTCACTTTTCATTTGTACCAAGGGAGGTGAATTTGGCAAAGTCGCTGGTTTAAAAGGGTGGTAATGATTTCAGAACATCTCATTACCGTGTTAATGAGCAACATTTAGAGTTGTGAGCAAGCGCAGAGTGTGTGTACTTGTATGCTGAGGGCAGCAGAGGTAGGGGAGGAGAAATGGAAGGAGGGGAGAAAGCTCAGCTTTCCTTATCAAGCTAGTTACCTGAGGGTGCTAACAGGCCCCTGGGTAATCTTCGCCAGAGGTTTCTGTCTTGGCCACTTTCTCCTCCCCCCCCCCCGCCCCTCTCCTCCTCTTCTCTCCCTTCCCGTCCTCCCCTCCCCTCTGACCTTCTCTTCTCTTTTTCATGCTGGGGACAGGACCCAGGAACTCCACACAGAGCTACTACATCTTCAGTCCTTTTTAATTTTTATTATGAGACAGAATCTCAATAAGTCACTAAGTGGCCCAGGCTGGGCTTTAACTTGTGATCCTCCTGCCTCAGCCTCCCAAAGTGCTGGGATTACAGGTGTGCGCTACTGCACCCTGCTTTCCTCTTTCTGTGTTCATTTTGTACTAGGCTTTATTTAGAGCTCTGTCAACCCAGCCTCCTATGCAGCAGGGTTCTTCAGTCATTGGAAAGGTCATTGCAGGTGCCGACAAAGGCCTGTTGGAAGCAGCTCTGAGTGTGTGGCCATGGCATCCTCTGCACCCCTCTTCTGCTAGCGTTTGCCCAGCCTGTGGTTGTTCGAATTCTGAATGCGAGGATGAGCCTTCTGTGCTGGCCCATCTGAAGAATTATGCTGCATACATTGATTTCCTACCCTAAGGAAGGGGAAAATAGTGCCCACATGCTCTGCATTTCTTATAAGTGTGTTAGAAGCATCCATGCATTTGAGAGCAGTGTCAAAGAAATTGGACTGGCTTTTCACCAACTCTCAAATGATCACTTACGAAGCTCCGAAGAACATCTTTCTTTGGAGTGAATGCGCTTTCATTTCAGATTCTTCCTCTGGCTCCTGGTGAGGGGCTCAGTTCCCTCTCTGGGCGTGAGGTGTTTCTCAGGGGCGCCTTTGCTCTGACCCTGCTGCTGTTTGATGAAGTGAAGTGAGGCAGTGTTGCCTTTTGCGCCAAGGAACCCGAGCATTTCTCATACATCATCAAAGCGGGCGGCAAATGGGGCACTGTAGTTATATTCTCCTCCAGCAGGAGCCCCAGCCCGGTGCTCATCATGCGAGCAGACCTTCCAGGAGATAACGCGCTGGCCCCCTCCACTCAGGTTGGGGGATTAGGGAGCATAATTAGGAATTACACGGTAATGTGTGGTATGCCATTGCGAAGTAGACAGAGAAGAATGTGGATTTTTTCAAGTTCTCAGTTATACTCAGGGAAATGCCTTCATTACACATTTGAAATCTGAGCAAGCACCTTTCCTCCTTTGCCCCACCGAAAGGGCTCATAAATATGGATGGCACAGAAAGTTCTTCATTTAAAAGGATGATTTTTAAATAGGTGAAAGATGATACCCACAGGCACCATCTGGCTGCCAGTGGGCAGTGCAGTCCTCAGATAGCCACAGTCCCACGGCTACTAAGCTGGCCTGACTGTCCAGGATTCACAGTTTAATTCAGACATTTAATTGGGAGAGATAAACTCCATTAATATTTTAATAAGAGATTTTAAGGCCTCAATACTCATGGTCTTCTTAAGCAAAGAAAGCTAATATAGACATCTTTTCAAGAGTTATTTCCAAGAACTTCTGACACTAACAATGAGTTTGGGCATGTAAACATTGTCTAAATATCAGAGTTACCTGGGTTTTAAAAATAGATGAACAAAATGTGCTTTTAGGCACTTACGTGGGAGCTAATAATTCCTGGTGATGTTACCTTAATAATAATAATATTATTTATGTGACAGATTGATTTTTCTGTTAGGTCTGTGGTTCTTTTTTTTTTTTTTTT
>PVLD010034239.1:0-12873 GCA_004027595.1 Dinomys branickii | reverse complement strand
AGTGGGCAGTTGACCATGTGAATATAGGAGAGAGATCTGAGATGGAAGTAGAAATCTGAGAGTTATGGAAAATATTTGGTATTTAAAGCCATGAGACTAAAAAAGACCACCAAGATAGTGTATGTAAAGACAGAGACCAAGAGCTGAACACTTCAATGTTAAGAGGTAAGAGAGATGAAGAACTCAGATAAAAGCAAAACAAATGTCTGCACACTAAATTTAGTCCCTGGAACAGACCAGGAGTCAGGAATTTTTGTAGTTTAGAACTGGAAAGGCCAAAGAGTAACATCTGCTCTGATCAAGAATGCTAAAGTAAGAAACAGGAGTCCTGGGCTCTACTTCCAATTTTATGCTTAGATAAGTGAACTTGACAGGTTATTTGGCTTCTCAGGATCTCTATTTTCTACCTACACAGTAGGATAGCTAAACCAAATAATTTAAAAGGTTTAATTGTCATATTTCCATATCCTCATTTTACAGAGGAAGAAACTGAAGCCCAGAAAGAGACAATAAGTGACTTGCCTGAACATCCTGGCATTAGGAGCAAACAATAGTCCAGTGGGTCTTCTATACTACTGTTTTTAAATCCCATATACATACTAGAATCCTTATGGAGAACTTAGTAATGTGGATTATTAGGTTCCAAATTTAAAGTGTCTCATTTTTTTGGGCTGGGCTGGATTTCGCATTCCTATTTTTGACACTCCCCAAGTAATTCTAATATGTAGTGAGGGTTGCAAACCTCCTGCTATACTTTAAAAGAGCATGGCAGTGTCTTTCTAGTTGTACATGTTTTGCATAACTTGCATTTCCAACACAAAAATGATTGACTGACTTTAAAATCCTTTTTTATTTAAAGATCAAGATTGTTATAGGAGTTTACTTTTTAGATCCTGTGAAATCAAAATAGCAAATATCAGGTTTTCTCGAAGCTTGGTAAAATAACATGGCCATAGCTTCCTTGAACTCCATCCTAGAAGTGAAATATGAAAGACCATGAAGGTATGGTCATGTGTGTGTGGGGGTAGGGTGAGGAGAGGAGGGTTGTTCACTCTTCCTCTATACCTCTTAGGAGAAACATACAAGGTTTATTCCTAAAACAAACTTACAAAGTGAATGAGCAGTGCTTCAGACATAATATGCAAATATTGTTGCTTTACCATACTTATTTAGCAGGCATAGTCATGTGATCTGCTTAGCGGCCTAATCATTCTATATAAGCTTCTCACCAAAGCCTTATCACTTTGCACCAATAGGATTTAAGATTTCTTGATGAAACCCATACTCTCTATACACTACAAAATTTGGCTCAGTACATGTGCATGTGCATGTGTGTGTGTAAGTGTGTTTAAAACTGGATTCTAGTGTTTACTTTCTTTGGGGAGCATGTGTCTAGGAGAACAGTCAGTTTGGACTAAGACATGACACAGACATAGACTGCAGAGACATATTATTTACAATCTTTCCACACATACCTACCACTCTACTTATACCACAGAATGATTTTGGTGTGCATAATGGACCAGTAATTAACCTGGTAAGTTTCCTGTAAACTCCTCTTGTCTCTTCCATACGTGGTATTTTAAGCGTCCTTTAAAATACTACATCAGGTGCAAAAAATGTATTGTGTATGACTTGGTTAGCTCATAAAATTGTCATATTTGATACATTAAAGTAGTGAGGGCCTGAGGGAGAAAAACAGAAAAATTCAGGGGAAAACTAAGCAACTCCTCAGAAACATTTTTTTCCTCTGGGTCTTCATACTTCTATCCCACTCAGACATGCAGCACATAATAATGAACACAGGTGTGGAACATACTCTGCGATCGCTCTAGGGCAACTAGGGCTCAAGATAATTGTAATTTTTAAAAATAGGTTTCACCGTTGTTTGGAACCATCTACAATTCAATTCACTTTATCGCACAAGCCCTGAATAATTCTGTGAAAGCAAATGGACGAGCCAGTGCTGCCGGGCTAGTGCAGCATTCTGGAAACATGCACTTCTATGGATTCAACCAGGTGATAAGGACAGATTCAGATGGAAACGGAATTTCAGAATATGTAATCCTGGACACCAACGGGAAAGAATGGGAACTCCATAGCACCTACACTGTGGACATGGAAACGGAGCTGCTGCGGTTTCGAGGGACCCCTATTCACTTCCCTGGTGGCAGGCCCCCTAGAGCAGATGCAAAATGCTGGTTTGCAGAAGGGAAGATCTGCCAAGGAGGTAAGGAATGAAAAATCACTAGTAGTTATTTAACTCAGCTGGGATTAACAGGGACACAATTTTAGGAAAGGCATATTTTAATATTGAAGCAGTCATAGTCATTTTCACTCAGGTGATAAAAACATCTTGGCATTTTATCTACGTAATTTAAAATAATAAGAACAACAAGAGAGACTCTCCAGTCTTAATAACCCACAATCTAAAAGCTCCGCCACCACTCAACTTTTAAAAAAGACCCCACTCTCCTAAAGAAGTTACTCTAATAAAAGGAAGGAATTTGCCTTGTCCTTGGTCTTTTGTAATCTGTGACCTGTGATTGATTCCCCTGCTAGAAAGGTCACCTATGCATCCCTTGATCTATCCAAACCCTGCCAGTCAAGTCCTACCACAGAAATACCATATGTACGGTGTCTCTTCTCTGAACTCCCATTATATAAAAGTCTGTACCTTGCAGCTTAGTACGTGAACTCAATTTTTTTTTTTTTTTTTGCGGTACTGGGGATCGAACTCAGGACCCTGCGCTTGCTAGGCAAGCGCTTATTCCACTGAGCTATATCCCCAGCCCTTGCAGCTTAGTACAAAATTAACTTTCAGTTGTTTCTTCTGTGTTTGTTGTGGATCCCCACTTTCCAAATATACTGTTACTTGAGGGCAGGGGCCATGGCTAATAATTCTTATCCACCCCCAAATGCCCACAGAGTAGGCATCCAGTAAATACTTGCAGTTCAAGTGAGTAGTAGAATTCCTCTAGCTTGTGGAAGAGGGGAAACTATCAAACCTCTGAGGGGCTGGGGATATAGCTCAGTGGAATAAGCGCTTGCCTAGCAAGTGCAGGGTCCTGAGTTTGATCCCCAGTACTGCAAAACAAAACAAAAAAAACCTCTGAAAGCCAGAGGTAACCTTTGGGAGGATTTATATACTTTTATGCAACTGTATACTATACCCTTCCAAAACAAAATGCCTCTATTTGAAATTGGCTTTCATTTCTGTTTTGCTTATTATGAGATATCCAAGTTCCTCTCTACTCATATCATTACATATTTTCCCCTAGAATCTTAGTAATCTATTCAAATATTTAGATTTTACAGAGACTGATTTACATGCTGATGAAAATGCTAATTATCAAAACCGGATTTACCTTCCCCTTGAATGACAAGTACTATCATTTTCATCTATAACCCGTGAGGTCTGTGGGCTTGGGTGAATTAAAAGCATCTTTTATTTTATGAAGGCGACATAATACTCACACTTCACAGGTGAGATAACATATTTGTTCTCAAGAACTCTATTGCTGTCCAGCTTAAATTAAAGTACTCAAAGTTTTCCATTCGTGGACCTTTTCCTCCAAAGAAACACCCCAGTCAGCCCTAATTCATGTGATTTGTTATTGCCAGAGTGGTGAGTGGTTTTGCTTCAGAACAGTGAAATTGCTTTCTGTGTCCATAAAGTCAACAAGACAGACTGTGCTGTAGAAAAATGGAATTAGGTTAGGTAGATGTGACTTGATTTTAGAGTCACCAGAAAGCATGAGGAGTCTCTGTGGTGCTCTTTATTTACTGCCTTTTTCTGATAATGCTGTTCTTCCTCTTCCTCTTATTCTCTGCAGGCATTGATCCTGCCTTTGCCATGATGGTCTGTCTTGCTTTGCTTATGGCTCTGCTATTTATTAATGGATTTGCTTACTTTATAAGGTACATTTTTTCTTGTTTTTGTATACACAAAATACAAGCCCGTAATAGCCTTGTTAATATTGATTTCCAGGAAGTCATGTTTCAGTACAATTGTCTCATTAAATGATCCACTGATTTTCTTTATTCCAGAGTGATTTACCATCCCAACCACCAGTGTTTTTATGATGACAAGAACAATTGCCTCGTCTGGGTTGTCAGTATTGTTGCCCATGAGTAGATTTGACTCTAAACACAATGGTGAAATAAGCAAACAAGTGCTTTAGAGTGTATCTGCTCCTTATTCATGCTCCTTTGTGCTTATCAGTGTCTCCTATATTAATTCCTTCTCCAAATGGGAAGTGCAGGTGGGATACTTTAATGAGTTGTAAAAATTAAACAGATTTTGACTAACTCCAAGCTCTAGGAATAGTGGTACTAACTCAGAGGATTATATTGGGTATTAAATAAATTAAAGTAAGTAAAACACTTAGAATAGTACCTGACTTATAGTGGGTGTTCGGTGAATAGTAAATAGCAAATTTTTCCCAGGAATGGGAGACTGTCTTGCTAATTGTTGGGAGCCCAAGATCCTCACTTTGAACCTGTGCTTTTTGTCTAGGATATCATGATCCAGGTGTTTTTCTTCTTTGGAGAAAAACTACCCTATCAAATTATCAACATCATAATTTTTATCAAGTCTTTATCTTTCTCCCTCAGCTCCCCTGATAGGTGACCAACTAATCTGATACACTATTTTAAAGCCAAGGATATGTGGCAGAAAATGATTTAACATGACGCTGTTGTTTTATAATATTTGCATTTTAAGACTTGTACCCTCTCTGTGCTATGGCAGTTTGGTAAAAGTGAAAAATGAAATAAATCACAAGCCTCCCACTTTACCATACAAACAATATGTTTGTTACCTCTTTTTATAGGTACTCCTGACAACAATATGACAAGGACTAGTAGGGAATACAGCAGAGTTATTTTAGTGAGTTCCAAGAAAAATGTCTAGAGCATATTCAATAGCCATATACCTTGAACAAGTCACTTGACCTCTCTTGCCCAGAATTTTAACAATTGTAAAGTGAAGGAATTGGATTAGATAATGTTTCAGAGTGCTTCTAGCTTTGATAGTTTAATGACACTGTGAGATCTTAGATTGAAACCATAGGAGATGTTACTCTTAGCGTTTAAAGTGTTGGTATCATTGTGAAAACCTAAAATTATCTAATATCCCCAGTAGAAAATTCATAGACACAAAAAATAGTAGGCGGTTTATGAGCTGTTAAAACACACATGATGAAGACATTGGTTCAAAGGAAGTTTTTCCTCTGATTTCTGGGACTGTGACATATTTCTGTTAATAACACAAATTTCATATCTTTAGCTTCTGCCAAAGGATAAAGCATTTAATTAACATCCTTAGATATTTAGCAAAAATAAACGGCTCCCATACAAAACACTTCCCCCTTCTAGATAGATTTCAGGGTTAATAGACTGTCGACCCAATGCTAAAACATCCCCTGGCAAAGTGGACAATGGAGTCATACTCAGTAACTTATATTACTTGCCAGTCTCCCAAATGATAGTACTCCCTCGTCTTTCCTATTGAATGGACTTGCCCTTTGGGCTTTGCGTAATCCAGCCTGCAATTCTTGAGAAGGGAAGGTGGGGGTAGAAAAAAAACCACAGGGTAGTGGGTTTGTTTGGAGCTTGTGGCCTGAAGGGCAACGAAACTGGAGAGGAAAATGATTGGAGAGGGACATGATTAGAGAGAAAAATGATTGGAGAGGAAAATGAGTTTGAGACAATTGGTACTTCAAATGGACACAAAAAACCCTCAGAGAGGGGAGAGAGGTACATCATTTTCCAGAGTCACTTGCTTCTTGGTTCTTCAGCTAACAAAGCACAAAAGATGCCCCCTCTTTTGCTGCTTTCCTCCCTCTCTCTGCCCACCACGGCTGCAATCAGAATTGCTGAGCGGCTGATGAGTTTCTGTAATAGATGGTGATTACTTGCAGGAGAGTGACTCTCTGTTCCTTCCTTTTCTGTGTGTTTTGATTGTTTAAGTTTTTTCAGAAAGAAAGACGTGCAAAGAACCCAACCACCCCAAAACAAAGAATTCTTTGAACTCCTCTTTTTTCCCTACTCCTCTGAACTAGATTGCATTGCCTTTGTATAAAGCTCTCTCGTGCTTTGTAATACTAATGATGATAATGATAATAATGAGCCCTTATACTTTCATAGTGCTTCATGCTTTTCAGAGCACTTTCACATACATTATCTCATTTGATTTTCAAAACAACTCTATGAAGCGGGTAATGCAAGGACTATTATCCTGCTAGAAAGGAGACACTGAGGCATGAAGAGGTTAAATCATTTATCTAAGGTCACCTTCACTTGGCTAATTACAGGCAGACTACACTGTCCCCCATCTCTGGACTGAGAATCCAATTCACTTGTGCTAGACTGTATTTTGAAGCATGCTTATTTTTACAGGTGTGGATGCTTTAAAATAATTCACTGCACATATGAAACAAATAAGTCAAGGAATAATATTTTACTTGCCAAAAGATTCATGTGCTCTACACAAGAATTCACTGCAGGGTTCTTTTAATTTTCTCTGCAGGGTTGCATCTCCCACCATGATAAGGGACACATTTGTTGGCAGACAATTAGAAACACATTAATTGTTTGTTTACAAACCAGTGAAGTCACTGAGAAAAATTGACAGGGTTGCTAATACTTAAAGCTACATTGGCATCATAGACTTCTCTTTAGAGCAACTTGACTAAGCATTTTGAGTTAGTGTATTTTTTTCCTCCATTCTGGCTCATGATTTTAATGCATTCCAAAGAATGACCATTATAGGGTTATAGAAAACACAAAGCCAAAATGTAGATGTCAGAATCTCCAAGACAAAAAGAGAAAGAAAAACAAACAAAACAGAAACCAAAACCAAACCAAAACAAAAAATCCACACACAGACTAATTCAAGGCTTCCTTCAGGTCCTCAGGTTTCCTGGTCAGACCTACCTGACCATGTGAGTAGGCATCATAAACTCTTTGTTTCAGTAATTGATTTCTAGAAAATAATTACATTCACTGAGAAATAATGGGCATGTTTGGAGAGAATCTTGTTTTAACTGTGTCTGTTTAATGCTCAGACAAGAGGCCAATTCAGTAAAAGGAAAAAAACAAAAACAAAAAAAAACCCAGTCAGCCCACTTGTTTGGAATCAGGTAGACAAAGCAACAAGCTGATTGAATTTTTCCGTTTTCAACCTGTTGCTTTGGCAACGAATAGATGCAACTTTGAAAGATAAGTGGTCTTATGGGCAGAAATCTGGGCCTATAGCCAGAGACAAAGGATTCAAGTTCCAGTGCTGCCTAAGGCTAGGGAATCTCACACAATTTGGTTAATTTTGTTTTGTTTCCTTAATGTGTTTGTGTCTGTAAAATGGAGATTGATGAATCTTGGCCCTGGTATTATTAGGAGAAATACTATGCCAGATGAAAAAATATATCGAGTTCTTTAAAAGTATTCAGAGGTAGGTGTTGTTTTGAATGTGTCCTTGATAATGGGATTCACCATTTTATTTGTCTAAGATCCTATCTCCATGCAGTTCTCTCATCATTCTCTTTTGATGCCTACTCAAAGCTTTTAATTTTTCTCTTTTTCTCTGTTTAACTTTGCATGTCATGAGATCCAGGATTGTTGCCTTCCTTTGTTGTAGGTATTATGGTAAACATCCATGTACAATTTTCTTCCCAATTATCTTGTATATTCTTTAGCTGCTACCTTAGCAAATCAACCATGCCTTTGCAAAAATATCCATTCCCTTCTGACCTGATTTCATGTTTGTTTCAGGCGTCGTATAAATAAAATCCAGTTGATTAAAGGACCCAACAGAATTCTACTAACTTTGGAGGATGTGACATTTATTAATCCCCACTTTGGCAGTAAGGTAAGAAACAGCTCCTTATCTGGCTGCACTGTCCAATATTGTAGAGCCACAAATGACTATTGAGCACCTGGAATGTGTCTAGTGTGAATTATAATGTGCTGTAAGGTTAAAATGCATATTGAATTTAGAAGACTCAGTATCAAAAAATGCAAGATATCTCATTAAGATTTGAAAAAGATGTAATAATGATTACATGTCAAAATAATATTTTAAATTTATTAGGTTAAATAAAACATATTGAGGCTAATTTCTCTTGTTTGTTTTTATGTTTTTCAATGTGACTGCTAGAACACTTAAAATTATATATCTTGTATAGAGTATTATTCAGCCACAAAAGAATGAAATCTTGTCATTTATAGCACTACAGATAGAACTGGAGAACAGTATGTTAAATGAAATAAGTCAGGCACAGAAAGACCAGTGCCACATGTTCTTACTCCTGTGTGGAACCTAAAACAGTTTACTTCATAGAAGTGGTCAGTGGAGAATAGGAAGTGTAGGGATCAGGGAAATAGACGAAGGTTAGGTGGCTGCTATCAAAATATACTTAGGTAAGAGGAATAGGTGGTAGTGTTCTACATCACAGTAGTAGGACTATAATTTATAAGAATTTATCATATTTTATAAAAACTACAAGCGAGGAGTTCAAAGGTTCCCAACAAAAACACATGATAGAAATGACAGGTTTAAAGAGATAGAAATACTAATACACCTAATATAATTTTTATATATTATATATAGACATAAAATCATTACACTGTACCCCAGTAAATGTGTACAACTCTTAAATGTTAATTAACAGTTACATAATGGGGCTCATGTTACATTTCAGTTACATACTGCTGAAAAAATCAGTGTTGTGAAATAAATGCAGTACGCTTTGGGCAATAGTTTAGCTTTAACTTCATAGAGCCCTTTTTTTGTATATTTGGACTCAATATTTGATGATTTGCTCCTCAAGGACAGGGGTAAGCTTCTATAATATTAACCTGGAAAAACTGACATGGTGCTTATAACGTAAAAGGTTCATGTAGAAGTTTGGTGAACAAAAAAAAGAAACTAATAAAAGAGTATTGAATTTCCACAAGGAGCTCTGGTTGTGTTTGTATTGTTATGGGTGATCTTCATCAAGGTCCTGCTACTATTCTCTGAGCCTGGGATAGGCTTTCTGAGAGATGGCATATAGTCCTTGCCCTCAAGGGAATTACAGTCAACTTAAATTGACAAATCATATCACACAAGTGAGTTGATAGGTACCATATTACACAAAAGAAATTAGAAACACAGTGGGACTTCAAAGGAGAAGAATCAATGGAGGGAAGCTTTTCAGAGACCCAGGACCAAAGCTGAATCTTATACAAGGAAGGATAGAATTTAGCCACGTCAGATTATAGAGCGGTTAACGTTTATGTTTAATGCTCACAGTTTTTAAAAATACCAGCAAGAATTTTGAAATTATGAGATTACACATAAAAATCTGTACCTCTGGATTTTCTTTAGAAGTTGGACGGCAAGTGTTGATGTTCTAATATGCAAACATGATTATAGATAACAATTATTACATTGCATAATCCAAAATAGCTAGAAGAATACTGTAAAATGGGAAGAAACTTCAAGAGGAAAGAGAAACTGGGTTGGAGTAATGGAGGAAAGAAGGAAGGGAAAAGCAAAAAGAAAAAAATTATATATGTATATGTGTATATATATATATATATATAATAGTTAAAATAGTTGTACTACTAATTTCTCTTAGTACATTGAAAAGAAAGGTTTGTGCTAAGATTGTTTGGACAATCAAATGCTGATATCTTGTACTCTGAGTAACTAATTTAAAGCTAACAATATGCAATGTATTAACCTTTGTTACTCTCTTATCATCTTGGTTTGAAATTTTATTTGCTTTTTCTTTAAAATAAAATTATATAAAAAATAGCCAGAAGAGAGGATTTTTAATATACTTATCATAAAGAAGTGCTAAGTGTTTGCAATGCTGGAGAGCCTAAGTGTCCTGAATTGATTGATATACAACATATAAGTTTACCAAAAGTTCACACTGTACCCCATAAAGATATATAATCATGTCAGTAAAAAAAATTTTTGAGTTGAAAAGTCTGTCTACCTATAGGTGGACTATTTCACCTATTTACAGTACCTTCCTGTCTCCTATAGGCATCCTAAGTTGAGGAAACTGCATAAACAACTGCTTAGAAAGGAGAATATGTGGAGAAGAGTTTTCAAAGGTAGCTAGCTTGTCTACTGCCAGTCTATTGGCTACAATAGTGAGACTAGTTTTCGCAAATTCTTCTGGTGGCAGGATGTAGGGAGAGGATACAAAGACATTCATACTATTTCCATGTTGTACTTGCTATTGCTATACCACTGTATCAGATTTGAGAATTACTTATCTCAGTGACCAAATTGGCCATTTGCTTAAATGTGATATGGAAAGTTATATTTAATTAGTTGGCATAGTGACAGTGGATTTACATGATACTATCTTGTTCAGGTAGAATCAAGTGAATTGTTGAGCTATTTAGTTTAATTGTTACTTACAACCCTAATTCTTACTTTAAAAAAGCATCGTATCTCTTTGTATGGTTGATATAGTATTCCTAGAAATGTATTGACAAAAGCCAAAAATACCACTGTGGCTGAAAGCTACACTCCACTCTCATGCCGCAAAAACTTACTGATATTAGTTTCCATTTTAAAAACTACTAGAAGACAATAGGACTCATGCAGGCAGAATTTGTCTGCTTTTATCATATTCAATATAGCTAGTATGAAAATTCATATCTCAAAGAGTAAAAGTATAAATACTGAAGCCTAAGCTCTGAAGCAATTCCAATATATAACTCCGTAGTAAGAAAAAAGTGATTCTGTGACAAAAGATTTTTTTATTCAGAATTGAGTGATAAGTAGGAAAAGTCAGTGTCTAAATGTAGCAAAATATAGAAAAATTTTGGTAAAAAGAGAAAACCTGATTTAAAAAATATCTCTACTTCTTCCTTACCATGTCAAAATGGTGGACATAGCAATTGCCTAGATACTTGCCTTTAAAGCCTCAAAATAATAAGTATAGGTGAGGACCAGGGATATAGCCCAGTGCCATAAGCACTTGCCTGGCAAGCCTGAGGTCATGAGTTCAATTTCTGGTACCAAAAAAGTGTAGGTGAATTTTTGACCATTTTTGTCTTTGTGCAGAATTTGCAGCATCCAGTAAAGTCTAGAAGGCCTCCACATATGACTTCTTTTTTGTACTAAAACTTAAACTATATTTGTGTGACTGAAGCATGCCAGTTCTGATCAAATACTCTTAAGTAACAGAGTAGTGCTAAAGCCAAATGAACAGAATACCTAGTTTTAAAACTTTGCCCATGCTGACAGATCTTTTCTTTTTCACTTATACACAAATTTTGACACAATGAAAAAAAATCAACTATAACCAGTTTTTATTATATGAGTGAGAAGAATAAATAGCCACAAGAATGGATGTACATGTAAGGAATGTCTCTTGTTTTAATAGTTTGGTTCAGGTGCAAAAGAATGTCATTACCCTAGAAGAACATAGTTTTTGGCCTCAAGATGGCTTTTGGCATTTGATTTCTAACAGGGATTCTTATGGGAAAAGATGGGGAATAGCATACATTTTCCTTAATTGCTGTGTAGTAACAGATTTGCAGCTGGCTGTATCTAATCATTCAAAAACCCTAGTCAAGAATTCCATCCAAAGGGAATGTCTGAAAGGGTAAACTCCAAGAGAATATAAAATTAATTCAGCCTAGGAAAAAATTGACCGGTCAAGAGAAGTCAAGTTAAGAAAGAAAGTTTTTAGAAGAAAGTGAAGCTGAAGCCCAAATACATGTGGATTTTGGCAGGTTCTATCACTTTCTCCCTTGTCCTTCATGGAGAGGTCTATGCCTCATACAGATCTATATGATCCAGGTAAGATATAAAAATAAAGCGTGAAAGGCAAGTATATTCCTCTCTGACCTTGTTCTATTGGAGTGAGTGCAGTTTGATACAAAGGTTATGTAAAGAGTCAGGTTTTACTTGTCTGAATCTTGAATTGTTGGAACTTTATAATCTTATGGACTGAATATAGTTTAACATTGTCTTAGAACTTTCACTGTAATAGTCTTGGTATAAAAGGAGCTTAACTCTGGGCTTAGAGATTTTCAGTTGATCAATGATCACTAAATGAAGAGTTGGAAAGCACTTAAGATTAAAATTATTGGCAAGTAAGAATGATACAAAACATGATGTAGTGGAAAGAGCACCGAACCAGGAGATAGAATAACAAAAGTCTTGTTCTAGCTAAAGTTTACTTCTTAGGTCTCTATTTCCTCATTACAAAAATAAAGGTGTTGGGGTTGGAGATGTGGGCTGAACTACATAATACTAATCATAATTGTAGTTCTGAGTTGCTATAATTCTCAGAGAGGCATGCTTGGTGATAATGAGAACCATATTGAAGAACCTGTTGACTTCGTGTATCTTCATTTGAAGTATGTCTGCTGGTTCAGTTGAAGATATAGAAGTTCAGTTTTAAAGGTTAACACATATTTTAAATAACTTTTCATCTTGTTCAACTGTGAAGTTCTCAGTTGGTTTTTACCAGACTCATGTGTGCAAATTAACCAATCAAGGAATGGAGAATGTAGCCTACTTAACATCAGGCTCATAAATCATGAGCAGATGATTTACTCCCTTTCCATCATACTATTGCTTTTGGGGACATCATCTGCTCCACACAAAGGATGCGAGTGAGCATGGCAGGTATAAGAAAAAGAACCAGTCCTCCTGAGAGTCAGAAAGGTGGGATTCTGTCCTATTTCTGCAATTTTTTAAATATTAGATTTTTATAAATAATTCTTGTTATAACATAATCATTGATATATGATATTGGGAAACTAATTATTTTTTTGTCTCAGTTTCTTGTCTATAAAAGGAAGTCCCTAGATTTAAAAAGTTCTAAAGGATAGAAAAAATTAACCAATTTA
>PVLD010034238.1:0-12874 GCA_004027595.1 Dinomys branickii | reverse complement strand
ACAGCTCAGACCATCACCAATTTCTTCTATGGCAGCAAATTGGATGAATGCTTCTTATTGATTACGTCGGGTTGATTGCCTGAAAGGACTAAGCTACCCCAATATTTGTATGTGTTTTAAATGTGTTTAAAAATGTGTTGAAATGTTCAAATGTTACGCGTTTAAACATATTTCATAAATGTCATCATCCTGCTGTGTTACAATAGTATGTATGGCTCTTTGGCTTCAAATTTTGTTTGTAAAATTGTATATCTGTTGTCTCTTAACATCCCATAGGGACAGGGATTGAACTACTACAATATTCATGATTGTCATGTAGCAGCGTTATGTATGGTTTTACTTTCTAAATGTCTGCGTAAAAATATGTAACTACTGTCTGTTAACATTCTAGGAGGATTTGAATATTAGTAGACCCATGGTGGTTCAAAAACAATGGCTGCAGTTGTATATTGTAAGGAGTTTGCAGTTCAGAGCAGATTGTAATATGAAGCTTACTGCCTCCCTTCCAATGGCATGTCATTAACCTTCTCTGCTGCATGTGTAAGGACTCGGTCTTGGAGGCCAAAATTTAGAGAGAAAACTGGGGCTAGAGTACAACCAAAGTTTTGGTTACGCCCTCTGAGGTGGGCACGGACTCAGGATAAAAGAGCACCTCTGCAGTGACGTTCTACAACTCGGTTGAGTCCCTGATTTTCTGATCAGGATGATGAGGGGACCACTGATTGAAGTAGTTCTAAGATACAAGGGAGTTGGGAATATTCCCAGTGGAATATGTGACTGCCTCGCAAGTACAAGTTCCTGAGTTCAATCCCGAGTGCCGCAAAAAGGAAAAAAACATTCTAAGATACATTTTGTGGTTAAGGAAAGTCACCAGGAGAGAAAAACATCTCTCAGGCTTTGGCAGAGAGCCCCTTGGTCTAACAAAGGCCGTTTCTCAATCAGATGTGTGACACTCACCGAAGATCAAGATGTGCTTCTCTTGGTTCCAAGAAGACTCCTGAAGAGACCTAACTGATCCTGATAGAGAGGAAAAGGTTAAGTTTCTACTTATCCAAGTTTCACTTTAACTTAGTCTTAGACATCCTGCACAAAATTTTTAATGACCAGATGTAGACTGATGTTTGAACACTGTTATGGACTTTGGAGTATATTCATATTTTTCCAAATCTCTACTCTTATTTTTCACGGTATTATAATTATACTTTGTCTGATCCTCTTTTTCTGAACTGAAGTTCATCCAGTATATGCCCAGAAATGGAAAAGTCTTTTGGCAGCCTTCTCACGGATGATTCAGAGGGTTGCAATAAAACAAAAAGGGGGAAATGTGAAGAAGGACATACTTTAGTTAATCTTTCAATGTATTGCCTTAGGTATAACCTAGCCTGGGTTGTTGTGTTCTGGAGGCAGTGTAGCAGAAGCTTTGTAAGCCATGGCATGGACACTAAATCTGCTGCTGTGCTATGCGGAAAGAATGGTGATATGATGGCTATCTAGTCAAGTCTCATGCCTATGGTAATTCAGTTGTATTGTGCTTGCTAAAATGGTTGATATCCACTCAGTAGCCCTGTTGCATCTTTTAGCATGCCTAGAGCAGCTTCCTGAGGCCCTGGGCACCATCCCCAGTGTGGCCCAAACCACCGCAGGCCACCTCAGCTTCCCGCCCACCTCTGATTTCCCTCACACTGGCAGCTGAAGATGCTCCTTTGAAGCAGGCTAGATGGAACGTGGGGCATGGGGTGGCACAGAGGGCAGGCGGGCGGGTGGGCGAGAGACATCCATGGCCCACACCCGCCGCAGCTCCCAACCCCCACAAAACCAATGGAACCCACCCGATGGGACCCTCGGGAGGCTGCCCCTCCACCAGCCAGCAAGCTGGTGAGCTGGAGAGCCGCCTGCCCTGCCAGACCCTAGTCCCCATGCCCTGGTCCTGCCTCCATCCCATTCCAGGGGGAGTGGGGGCAGGGGGGGTGGAGTGGGTGAGTTGGTGCTCCTGGCCAGGACATCTGCTGGCACGCACACCTTCTGGGGTGGTGGCGTGTGTGGGGGAGGGGGTGGGGAGGCACAGGGACAGGGCAGGGAGGCAAGGGTGGGCGTGGTCTAGTTGCAGTGTGGGGCAGGGCCAGTCCCGCAATTCTTCCCCCTTCTCAGAACTCTAACTCTCTCCCTGTGGAGCAGATGTCCTCTGTGCTTGCACTGTGAGGGACGGAGTGAGCAACCTGTCTGTGCTGGGCAGCAGTGGAGGCAGTGGTAGTGGTACTGGCAGGTAGTTGCGGGTGGGCACAAGGGAAGCTGAGAATCCAGGGAGCGTGTGCCCCAGCCAGGCGGGAGGTGGGTGTGGGGCGGCTTAGCAGGAGCAGGCTATGGGCAGGCCTGTAGACAAGGACATTCTTTAGTTAGTCTTTCAGTGTGTTGCCTTAGCCTGTGCCCGAGTTTGGCACCGGAAATTCAATTGGCTCAAATCAGTGCCTATGCTCAGAATTTCAAAAAAAAGAAAAAAACCCTGGACATCCAGGGGCCAGAATGAGAGCCCATTCTGGGTATTAACACTGTAGACTATTGCCTCAGGGTACAGTGAGACTCCTGCTAGGCTGCAGCACTCTTATTTTAAAAGATATTTAGGTTTTGCTCTCTTTTGCCTCCTGGGAAAAAATGCACAAGAGTGCCCACCCCCAGCCCCGCTGCTGCCCCAGCTGCCGCCCGAGGAGTCACGAGCCTGAGCTCTGAACTATGAAAGCAAAAGTACAGTACCTTAGCCATAGAATGGTCACTTGGATTCCACACTCTCCTGGGGCAGAAGGGCATGCATGCAGAGGCAGGAGGAGAATCAACTCTCTGGGACACTTAGGTGAACAGTGGCATGGCGTCAGGCAGGTACTGGGACCTCAGCATGCCCCCAGAGGGACAGGGAGTGGGAGATCCAAAATACCATGCCCTTCCCTGCCAGTCAGAGTTGAGCAAAGGAACAACTTCAAAGCATAAAGCACACAAACGAGAATCAGGTTCAAGATCTCCCGGGCAGTCTGGTTGGGTGGACCACGAGGACGAAATCAGAAAAGGAGGTCTTCTTTGGGCTGGGACACACACACACACACACACACACACACACACACACACACACACCCGTGAGCCTACAGTGTTCCGAACAAATGGGACAATGACTGAGTGACTGGATTCACATTCCACGTTCGAGAGGCTCCCGCCCTGGCCCTGCCCTGGCCCTGTGACATGCCATACCCCGCCCCCACCCCACCCCACACCACATATGCAGACACAGGACAGGTGATGCCTGCACTCTGCGAGGCTAAGGCAGGAGGATCTTTGCAAATCTGCGACCAACCTGGGCTACAAAGCGAACTCAAGGTCAGCCTGAACTGCCTAGTGACACCGTGTCTCAAAAAGTAAAAAAGGTAGCTCAGCATTAAAGCCACAGTTTGAATTCCCAGTAACCTAACCCAGGCAGGAGAATGGGGGGGAGTTCAAGGCCAGCCTGAATTACAGGGTGAGACTTTGTCTGAAAATGCCAAAAGGAAATCTTCACATCTTCCCTCCCTCAGTACAGGCAGGCAACAAACACAAAAAATTCCCAATACCAAGGTTTTCAGGAAGGAGATCTCCCTCTGGAAGCCAGGTGTGGAGCCTCCCATGTGTATGTGGTGGTGGTGGGGGGTTCGTGCTGGTGGTGGTGGTCGTAGTGGTGGTGGTGGTCCTCCAAGGTCAGGATGGGAGCGTAGGCATGGCTTTCCACAGAGACCTTTCACTGCCTCCCCATGGATGGCCATCCAGCCGGCCAGACAGCCAGCCAGCCAGCTCACTGGACATTTGCAGGTGGGAAGCACCCGCCTCATCCCAACCCCGACCTCCACCAGCCCAGCCATGTCATCCGTCCACATATTTCCTAGTGGGATTACAGTAGCCTGGCCATCGTACCCAGGCCCTATCTGTCTCCAAATAAAACTGTTTCCACTTTGTTTTTCTTTTTGAGACAGGGAGGGTCTTGCTAGGCAGTTCAGGCTGCCCTTGAGCTCTCTTTGCAGGCAGCCCAGGTTGGTGTGGACCTCCCAAGGATCCTCCTGCCTCAGCCGCCCGATCGCTGGGATGACAGGCGTGCGCCACCGCACCCGACAAAACTGTTTCCAGTTTAAACAATCCTTTCAGAGCATCATGCATACATGCATTCAGTGTGGTCATTTTTGCCTTGTGCTCCCCTCCCCCAACTGAGAATCAGTTTCTCTCAGCCATTCACTCCCTGAGAAAGATCCATTGCTTCAGGCAAAACTAGGCCAAGCAAAGAGAGGAACTTTACATCAGAAAGGCCCAGAGAAGGGGGGGCCAGTGGGGGAGGGCAGGGGTGGGCAGCTCCTCAGAGGACACTGGCAGCCCTCGGTTACCTATGAGGCACTGAATCGCACTTCCTACATGCCAAGGAAACATTTCAAGCACTCCTGAGAAACATAGAAAACACAGCCCGTTGTTAGCAAAACTCATCTACGGTGTCCTATTTGCCTATTGATTTTCGGTGCCAGTCCTGCTGGAATTTCTGTTTCTGCCAACTGAGAAACAGGATAGTCTCCTGTGTTGGACCATTCAGTGAGGAACTGCACAAGTTCATTGCCAGGAGTTGACGCCACCCCACCTGTCGCTTGACTCTAGGAGGAAGAATGCATTCTGAGTGGTTCTCAGCCTTTCCAATCTCAGGTTGACCTAAAAACCTAGAAAGACCAATAGGACCCCGTAGCTTTGAAAGATAAGCTAAGACTCTTCACTGTAATCAACTTTACAGGCCGGGCCTTTTTCATATTTACACAAGGAAAAAAAATACACCCAGTCTGTAATGCCTTATAAACCACAGGTGAGGAGTAGATGTCAGCGATGTAAAAGGGGAAAGAGAATTTTGTGTCCTTGTCAGAATGCAGTCAAGACACACAGAAGTTGAGGTAGAATTGATTGTCAAGTAGACTGAGAGGTAGTTATGCCTTCCTTCCAGCAAGAAGGGCCACTGGACACATTTTCACGCACTCAAGATCGAGAACTAGCTGGGTGTGGTGGCACACGCCAGGCCAGGATCGATTGGGGTGAGTTTGAGACCAGCCTGGGCTATGAAGTGAGTCAGCTCAAGGCCAGCCTGAACTGCATAGCAAAACCCTGTCTCAAAGAAAGGAAAATAAAAAATCAAGAGCTACTCTTGAAACTGATGTGATGATGACATCATTGACAACAGTGGGGACAATGATGGTGATGGTCGTTTAGAAGGCCTGTCACTTCAGCACACAGGAGGCTGAGTTAGGAGGATTGCCATGAGTTCCAGGTCAGCCTGGGCTGCCTAGCGAGACTGTCTCCAAGAAGAGAGGGACCCAAAAGAAGGCAGTTCAGCATTGCACAGCATCTTCCTGTTCTCACCTCTTCAGATGGTCAGCCATTTCGTGGAAGCTTTCATTATGCACGAAACTCACAGAAAAGTAACTTCTCAATGTAACCCCGAGTCCAGTCCCAGGGTAGGAGGGTCCTTAGAGGACCTCTCCTTTCCCGATATCCCTGAGGCAGCTATGCCGCACTATGTACATAGGCTTGGGGCTGTGGCAGCCAGGAATGCATGTTGCCTGCCTTTTTCTGGAGTTAGAATGCCAGTTAGCCAGGCATCAGAAGGAGTGTACACAGGGCATCACCTTAGGATGTGACTATGCTCTGCAGGTGTCACTCTGGGCTCTGGAGAAGCACTTGCACGGGGAACCTACGGAAGGGAGCAGGGCCCCGGGCGGGGGGCCTCCGGAGCTCGAAGCACCTGCAGGGAGAGCCTGGGGAAAGGAGCAGGGCCCAGGGCTGGGGACTCCGGAGCTTGAAGCACATGCACGCAGAGCCTGGAGAAGGGAGCAGAGCCCTGGGCCGGGGACTCCAGAGCTCGAAGCACTTGCAGGGAGAGCCTGAGGAAGGGAGCAGGGCCCTGGGCAGGGGCCTCCGGAGCTCGAAGCACATGCACGTAGAGCCTGGAGAAGGGAGGCTTTTATTCCAAAGGGAATAAAATCAGTATGCCATAGATACTCCTGGACTCCCATTTTTCCTTGCAGCAAAATTTGACAGTGTAGTTCATGTATGTAACAGAATGCTATTATCCATAAAAAGGAAATTCTTTCATTTGTAAAATGGATTCAATTGGAGATCATTGTTTAACGTGAGATAAAGCAGCCATAGAAAGACAAGCACTGCCTGGTCTCAGTATTGTGTGCAAGCCATGTACAAAGTAATAGTCCCAAAAAATAATAAGCTGCTTCATGTGTTTCCTACAGATACATACAAGGAAGTCCACCTCTGAATTGAGAAGGGGTGATAGTACAAAGAATGACTTTGACAAGTCCACCCTGAGAATATGTGATTTTATTAGATAATACTGAGAACATGGTGATTGATATGTGCACTGCAGTGCTATAAATCACCAACCTCCTTTGCTAAACTTCTAGTTTTATATGGCTCTAAAGAAAACAGCTGCTGAAATTCAGCTTTTGAGTTGCTGAGACACATACCCAATAGCAACAATTTAAATGAGGAGACATTTAATTTGGCTCATATTTTTAGGGCATTCAACCCAAGGTTGGTTGGTTCCAAGACAAGCACACTATGGTGGAGGAGCATGGCAGAGCAAAGCTGCTTAATTCATCACAGTTGGGAAGCAGAGCAGAAAAAGAGATCGATTATACTATCTTAAATCACAGCTTCATGACCTACCCCGACACACCAAGAAATATACCTCACTAATATCCTCAAATACTTTGAAGGTCATCAAACTTTACCTCCACATTCTGTCCTTTGTCACTAAAGGACATCTTCTTAAACTATATTTAATCTCCAAGTAAATATAATAACAATGAGTAGCTGCCTAACATTTGCATGTAAATAAGAACACAATAATCCATTTGCTCAAGCCTGATAATTCCAGCATTTTTCAAAGTCCACATCAAAGTCTCTTCTAAGACTTAAGGCAAATTCTTATCTGTTTTTTGTAAAAATAAAACTCAAGTTATATAATCCTAAAATACAATGACATAGGGAATACATTGCCATTCCAAAAAAATGAAGAAAAAGAGATAGAAAAGAATTGAAGACTGAAACCCCTAAAAGCAAACATGAAGTCCTGTAGCTCCATGTCCAGCACTGGAAGTGCAGTGGTGAGATGTGAGTCTCAGAGGGTTTGAGGCAGGGACCCTACACCCTCACTAGTTTGAGCCCACAGGGCCTCTCATTTGGGCTTGCTCCATTTAAGTTCGCAGCTTTCCTTGGGAAATGATCCATGGTCTTGATAACTCCAACTTCTTAGGAATCCCACTGAATCTACAACTTCATTCCCACAGCTTCAAACACTGTCCTCTCAAGGTCTCCTGGCCTGGCCTTTCACTCCTTCTTTTGATATCTGGGTGTAAGCCTTCCTTACCTTACAACTCTTGCATTCTGGATGCCAGTAAAATCACCATCGCAGGGATGAAGTCACAGTGTGCTATCAGGAGGAGTAACAGTAACAGCTCCTTGGACACTGGCAATAGCAGCCTCTGAGGGCCTGGATGTCAGACCAAAGCAAAAATGAATTTTTGGAGAACCAATTGCCTAGGGAGGTCTTTTTGAGCATGATCTCAGGGACCCTTCTCAAATGAAAACTTTGCACTTTGCACCTTCTGGCTTATGGTGTGTGGGGAGATGCTGATAATTGCTAAGACGTCTTCCAGCTGTCTTTCTTTCCACACCTGTGTACAATGCTTGGATTCTCTGTAATGACACTAACCTCCTTAGCAACTATACTTCCACTTTACCCAACTTTATATATAATTTTGGCCCCAGCTTTGTATTTCAAGTTGTTCTTCTCTGCCTTTTGCACCTGATTCTCATTGTACATCAGGAAAAAAAACAGACAACAGTACTCATCTACAGGTGGAACATTGGACAGTCTTAACATTTTCTCCAATAGATCAAGTAGTTCACTGTCTTTGATCTCAGTTTCCCAAAAAGTGTCAGAACAAGGGCAAAATGTAAATCAGTTTTGTCAGAGTATGACATCAGTGACCTCTAGTCCAATTGTCAGTGAGGTCCTTGCTTACAACTGAAACCTAAATCTGGCCTTTACTGTTCGCATTCCAATTGGCATTCTGTAGTTTTGAACTCTATCTAGAAACAGGTCAGACTCTGTTTACAGAATTATAGGGATTCTTTAATCTGGATTTCCAAACCTCTTTAAACTTTTCTAGCAGACAAATTTCAAAGATGTCTAAAGCACATGATCAAGTGTAGTCACAGTAATGATCTCATTCTCATTACCAATTTTCTATATTACTCAAATTTCTTGTTACTGAGACTCAATACTTGATACAATTTGAAAGAGAAGAGATAATATTCACCTCTGTGTCTCAGGAGATTCTTTACATGGTCAGCTGGCACCAGGGCAGGAACTTCATAGTTGAAATGAATGGCAGAGGCAAGCTGCCTAGTTGATGGTGGACGGGAAGTAGAATAGGGGTATAGTGCCAGAAAGGAAAGAAAAAGGGACCACTTCCCAAGGCCATATCTTCATGTCACACTTACACACACTAGGAGTGTGCTTTACTCATCTCATCAGATCCAAAACAGATCAAGTTGACACAACTTTATCCACTACAGTGGTGAAAAGCAGAAGCAAAAGACAAGATCCCTGGGAAAAGTTACACACACTCCATTCCCATCCCATCTGTATAATCACCCTTCCCATGGCAGAATACAGTGTCAGAGGTAGACAGCTTAAAGGAGGGGAGGTTTAATTTTACTCATGGCTGGCTCCAAGGCTAAAGTAGCACAGGAACACACTCACTTTATGGCACCCAGAAAACAGAGAGGGAAGGGAGGAGCCAGCTTTGAAAGTGACAAACCCTTCAAAGCTGTACCTCCAGTGATACCATTTTCCCAAACAGGCTCCATCTTGTAATTGCACATCTGGCAATGAAATCACTAAATGATTGATCTACTTGTGAACACAGTGTTCTTGTGAATCAGTCACCTGCTGAAATCCCCTCTTCTGCACACATAAGACTCTGAAGGGATATTTTACATCTAAACCATAACAAAGTCTGTATCAGGACCTCTGCTACTCTCAAAAACCACTGTCAAACTGCAGGTGTGGACCACCTCATTGAGTTCTAATCTGGCACACAGCCTGAGCACCCAATGAAGTTATGCCATGCAGCTCACCAGTGACCTACTACAACATAAAATGATTTTGCCTTAAGGTGATATGAAAATGGAATTGAATAGAAAACCTAGAAAATAAGTGAGCTGAAACATACTCAAAGGCATATATGTGATATAGTTTTATATTGACCCAGTGAAATCATTGGAGGAGGGAGGAGTGTAGAGATGTTGCTGGGAATGGTTGTTCCTTAAAATAGAATAAATAGATTTGGGTCCTTACTTCATATGTATGCAAATGTGAATTCTAAAAACATTTAATCACAATAATAAAAAAATAGGACTATGCTAGAATAAAACATTACACAATATCTCAGAAATCTATTATTGGCAAAGGACAACTGTAAACAAATTTTGAGAAAATGAGTAAAAACATTTATAAATAATGAAGGTAAAATAATAAAAATTTCTGCCTAATGAAAAATACTAGGAGAAAAATCTAACAAATATATTTAATAAAAGAACTACTCAAAACATACAAAATTCAGAGGATCACAGCTGCAAGATGGAAATGTTTATGTCTATCTCACCCCCTATGGTAGCCATATTTACCTATGAGCAATTGAGTACTTTATGTCAGTCTAATACGAATGAAGAACTAAAATTTCAGTTAATGAAATGGGTGACTGTCTGATGTTCCAGGTACATTTTTCCCCTGGGTGCTTATGCTGGAGAAATTCTTAACAAATTTACATACTGGTATGGTATAAAGATAATATGATGAAATTGCTTATGGTAATCAGAAATTCGAAACATTTTAACCATTTCTTAGTTGGGGAAAAGAAGTAATTTATTTTCATTCATATTTTGGAAAAATAGCATGGTATTAAAGCAATGACTTCTATCAAAACACAATGAATTGGAGCTTCCGGGAAGATGGCGACCAGGTGAGCAGCAAAGGAGCGATCCCCCTTGTTAAACACCACCAGCTCGAGACAGACTTGGCGAGCGTGAATGCCAGGACCTCGGCTGGGAAGATCAAACTGAACGTGTTTCTCTCAGCTGCCAGGGGAGATGCGGTAGGGCGGCCCAAACTGCCGTGGCGAGACGCGGGAAAGCCCCAGACGCTGGGAGCCAGAGACGCTCCACGCGGGGAGGGGGCTTGGCTGGGTCCAAGTGCCCTGTGGGCACAGCCAGCTCGGTCCCTCCCGCCTCCCGAGCCAGCGCACCTTTCCAGGGACTCCCGACAGAGATCGGCTTTTTAGCAGCGGCAACGCTCGGCAGTCTCACATTTCGCGTGCATCGGGCAGGCGGCGCAGCCTAGACCCTCGGCAGCCGGCGGTCCGTGGCCAGGGCGGCGCGAGGCGCAGAGGAGCGGAGCATCCCGCTCCCTCCCCCAGACCCGGAGAGCGCGAGGAAACAAGTGGCTGCGAGCAGCGGGTCGCGAACATAGCACAAAAAACTGGCACCTTGGAACCTCCCTGCCTGCAGGGACTCCGAAAACTGGTGAGCTATCTGCGCTCGCGAACAGATCACCCAATGGGGGAGGAGATCCATCCCTATACCTGCAGGGAACCCTGGGAGGGCGGGGGAGCGGTCTTACACACCTCACCCAGGTCTCTCGCTAGGGAGTAGCTAACCAACATCTGTACAGCCTTTTAAGTGGAACTCTCAGCAGAAAGCTTAAGGGACATTCCCCCAAAGAAAAGTAATTGGAGCAGCCTCTGCAGCAGACCTCCGCCTGCTGAGCTGCCTGTGGAATTTATAGCTCCACATTTTGAATCTGATACCCAAAAATAGGAAAACAGAGGAACAAAACACAGTCTCAAAACTAAACCCTACCCAGAAGCAGTTTTGAATGTGAAGATACAGGGGAACCAGGAAGCCTCATAACTTCAAGATATGAAACGATTGCATCCGAAATGAAACAACTCCAACAGGCCATGAAAGAGCTTAAAGCAGAAATAACACACGTACCCACAATGATTTCTCAGATAAAAAACGAGCTGAAAACAATGATGGAAGAACTGTTCCACTCACACAGACAAGAAATAGACAAAAGTCTAGAAGAAAATAGGAAACAAATAGAAACCTTACAAGAGCAATTCAGGAATGAATTACCAATAATGAAACAGGTCCAAAGAGAATGCCAGGATTTGAAAACTAATGCTGAAAGCATGAAAAACCGTTTCAATGAAACCGAAGATAGAATTTCAGAACTTGAAGACAGCATGGCAGCTTATGAGCGTGAAAGGAAGAATCTCGTGATATCATCAAAGACACAAGAAAAGTCAATCCAACAGCTGCAAGATGAAGCAAAACGTAACAATATTCAAATTATAGGAGTGTGTGAAACAGCAGGAGATCTCACAAACGATATAAAAGGAATATTTGATGAAATAATAGCAGAAAATTGCCCAAACAAGCTAAAAGATTCTGAAGTTCAGTTAAGCGAAGCATATAGAACACCAATGATCCATAACCCAAAGAAAAACACGCACAGGCATATAATAATCAAGATCCCAGATATCCAGCTAAAGAACACAATATTCAAAGCTGCCAGAGAAATGAAACAGATCACCTATAAAGGAAAGCCCATCAGAATCACAGCAGATTTCTCAACGGAAACCATGAAAGTGAGAAGAGCTTGGAGCGAGATACTACAGATTCTGAGACAAAACAACTTCCAACCCACACAGATGTATCCTGCAAAATTATCCCTCAAATTCAATGGAGAAATAAAATATTTCCACGAGAAAGAACAACTGAAGAACTTCATGAGTGCCAAACCAGCATTGGAAAAAGCACTAAAAGATATTCTAGACAGAGAAAAAAGAGACCACAATCCCAAGAACAGCCATAGAAATAACACCCTACTCAGAACAAATAATTAAACAGTCAGCAAAAGAAGGAAAACTTCAAGTAAATAACATGACTAGATTAAGCCAACATATAACCATGATAACCATTAATGTAAAAGGCCTCAACTCAAAAGTCAAAAGGAAAAGATTGGAAAAATGGATTAAGGAACACAATCCAACTATATGCTGTATACAGGAAACACATTTTACTCAAAAAGAAATCCACAGGTTGAAAGTTAAAGGTTGGAAAACAATTTTCCATGCAACAGGTCCCAGAAAAAAGCAGGGGTAGATATTATGTTTACAAGCAATGTAAACTTCAAACCAAAAACAATCAAAAGAGGTAAAGAAGGCCACTACATACTGGTTAGGGGAAAGCTACAAGAGGAAGAGGTAACGATCCTAAACATTTATGCACCTAATAATGGAGCACGTAACTTTACAAGTCAAATCTTGACAGACATAAAAAATCAAATAACTAATAACACTATTGTAATAGGGGACCTAAATACCCCTCTGACGCAAAGCGACAGGTCAACCGGACAGAAACTCAGCAAAGAAATAACAGACCTGAACCAAAAGTGTGAACAGATGGACTTAGTAGATATATACAGAGTGTTCCACCCCACAGCATCAGACTACACATTTTGCTCAGCTGCACATGGGTCTTTCTCCAAAATAGACCACATTTTAGCCCATAGAGCATATCTACCTAAATGCAAAAGAATTCAAATTATCCCATGCATATTATCGGACCACAATGCAATAAAATTGGAAATTAATGACAAAGAGAACTCCAAAAACCACATAAACACATGGAAATTAGACAACAACCTACTGAATAACCAATGGATCACACAAGAAGTTAAAGAAGAAAT
>PVLD010034237.1:0-12874 GCA_004027595.1 Dinomys branickii | reverse complement strand
TTGCCTGCCTGACAGGAGAGTCACAGCAAGTTCTGCTAAGGACAGAAAAGGAAGCGTGGTGTCTAAAAACAAACCACCCAAATGTGGGTAAACATAACATCAGGAGGAGAAGCGGCCTTGTCTGCTCCCCATTGCCCTCCTGTGGCAGTGGGAACCCCAGCCCCACTAAAGAAAAAGAAACCAGGAGAAAGGTCCCTGCCCACCTGTCAAGTAGCTATGGTATGACCTGGTCTGCAGCCCCAATTACCCCAACAGCACTACAGAGCTGGATCCTCCACTCACGGAGTCCTGTGGCACAGATGAAAAACATAAGGGCAGGGCAAGAGGGGTCAAAGGAAGCTTGTGTACAGGAAAACAGCCCATGGGATCTTCTCCTTCTGTGGCCTGGTTCAACCTCACATGCTGAGGTTCTGACACCAGCTATGTGACCTAGATACATAGAATAGGGTGTGGGCTCTCTTGAGGCATCAGCTTCCTCATTTATAGAATAGTCAATTCAAGTATGGTGGCACATACCTGTCATCCCAGCAGTTGGGAAGCAAAGGCAGGAGGACTGAAACTGCACATTCTAGGCCAGGCTAGGCCAGGATGAGCTACAATACTAGGTTCAACACCAGCCTCAACTACATAGCAAGACCCTGTCTCAAAGGGGGTTGGGGGGGCGCGTGATGGCAAACATCTATAATCTCAGCACTCGGGAGGCTGAGGCAGGAGGATCATTGCGAGTTCAAGACCAGCATGGGATACAAAGTGAGCTCAAGGCCAGCCTGAACTATACACTGAGACCCTGTCTCAAAAAAGACAAAAAAAAAAAAAAGGCAGAGGGGCTGGTAATGTACCTCAGTGCAAAGACCCTGGGTTCAATGCCAGTACCACAAACAAAACAAAACAAAACAAACCTGCTCTAAGATCCATCTTTCCCAGTGATGATGGCTGCCCATGTTCTAAGACCAAAAGGCCCACAAGAGTGGACCTAGCTAATGCTCCTGGGCCTTATCAGCATTACATGCACAGCACCAACCGTGCCCCTGTGGCCCATGCAGACACTTTCATGTGGTATCCAGTTCGCCCACAGGCCAGCACCAGAGCCATGCCCAAGGCCAAAGGTTTCTGCTGAGTCAAAGCCACATGGAAGAGAAGAGCAAGAAACGAAGAGAAGCAGACTCATTTCCACGAGGAGGTTACCCGAGCATAGCAAGAGCAGGATGGGTCACAGGATACCTCTAAGGCTTGGGCTCCCACCTCCATCCATCCATCCAAGCCTTCCTCATGTTCATGAATCCCCAAGAGGAGGTGGTGGGACAAAACTGAGTCCAAGCAATGGATACTGGTTCACACAGGGGACAGCTAGGCCCAGAAAGAAAGGACACAGTGGAATGGTGGCTCATGCCTGTCATCCTAGTTACTTTGGAGGCAGAGGCAGGAGGACTACTTGAGCCCATGAGTTTGAGATTAGTAGGGCAGCACAGCAAGACCTAGAAGAAACAGACAGAGACATAGACAGAGATGAACAGGAAGGGGCAGGGCAGGGCAGGGTGAAAAAGAAAGAGAAAGAGAAAGAGGGAGAGAGAAGAGAAAAAAGGAAGAGAAAAAGAGAAAGGGGAGATGGAGACAGACAAGGGAAAAAAGGTGCTACACACCCAGCTCTGCCACTCATGACTTTGAGCATGTTATTTCCCTTTTCTATGTGTATGTGGACAGGG
This sequence comes from Dinomys branickii, assembly GCA_004027595.1. NCBI lineage: Eukaryota > Metazoa > Chordata > Mammalia > Rodentia > Dinomyidae > Dinomys > Dinomys branickii. The sequence continues at coordinate 11,171 of PVLD010034237.1, read as the reverse complement.
GCTAGTACTAGGGATCAAACCCATAGCCTTGCAACTGCTAGACAAGCACTCAACCACTGAGCTATATATCTCAAGCCCTGCTTTTCTGAGCCTCATTCTTCTCCTCTGACTCATGGGATAATGATTTAAATTTTGCAGGTGAGCATGAAGCACACAGCTGAATGCTTGGCACACAGTAGGTGTTGAGGAAACAATAGAGTGCCCCTTATTTTTGCAACCCATTCACCCCCATCACTCAGTCAGGTGCTCCTTCCACTACTCAACGCACAGCAGGACAATCAGCACCTGCGCCGGAGCCTAAGGTAACTGCCATCTGTCTCTGTAAAGGCTAGACTGGAAAGATGGGGACAGAGGAGGCCTGGGGACAAAGTCCCCTTCCCAAGCGCATGTATTATGTACTCTGCACCAGGGAAACCTCTAGATGAGGCCTAGAGACCAGGGGCCACGTACTTCTGGGAGAGGGCATGAGACTTCTGAGGTTTTACAGAGCAAAGCTGAGGGCAGCCAAATCAGGGGAAACATGTAGCCATAGTGCTGATAAGGAAAGGCCTTCAATCTGCTGCAGTCAGCTCTTCCTGTAAGAGTGGCCCCTTACTGGAAGGCCCGAGTGGAGGGGGGGCCCAGGGTATTTGGAGAAAATAGCTAGCTAGACACACATGCACAGATACTGCCTCTCCACAGGGTTACTGCGCACGCCAGATCCTCACTGGCCTCAAGGTCTGCCTGTGACTACCCACAACTCAGATGCACAGTTCTATCAGCAGCCTGAGGTCTTGTCGCCAGAACTAGCACCTCCATCTGTTCTTTCTCTGCCTACCTTTTATCCAAGATGCCTCCAAAGAGCTCTTTCTCTACAACACCCCAGAGAACAGCAACCACAGGGGAAGGACAGTTGGGAGTTTTTCTAGCCCAAGGGAACCCTTGTTTGCATTCATTCTGCTTGGTGGGGAGGGGACCACTCACCCCACTCCTTAAACAAACATTTGTAGCTGGTGGCACCACAGCATCCAGGCTTTACCAATGCTATTGTTCCACTACAGTGGTGGCAAATGCTGCAGGGGGCTGTTTGTATCACTGACCACTCTAAAAGGTTTATCATCACTGTTCTGTTGTGTCGGGCAATAAAGAGATTTAGCAAAGTAAAGTCATAAAACTAATGGGTGATTCTTTCTTTGTGAGATAGGGTCTTACTAAATACTCTAGGCTGGCCTCAAACTTGCTTTGTAGCCCAGGCTGGCCTTGACTTTCAATCCTCCTGCCTTAGCCTCCCAAGTGCTGAAATTACAGGCATGCACCACCATGCCTGGCTTAACAGTGGGGTCTTTTAGCCCCACTTTACAGCTAAGGCAATCAGCTCAGGAAAAAAACAGCAGCTTTCCCAAGGTCACACCAAGAATCAGAGACACTGTGAGGAGTCCAGTCCACCAATAGACAACTGGGGTGGGGGTGGGGGAACAAAGAGAAACGCACACCCAGAAAGAACTTGAAAAGGCTTCCTTGAGAACACCATTATCTTACAGATGGCAAAATGGAGGCCAAGTGCCACACAACAGTTATAAGTCAGAGTCAGAACTAGAAGCTACTTCTGACTCCCAGTTCAAAGCTTCTATCGGGGTACTATACCTTGGCAGACAGCAGAACCAACAAAAGGAACAGGTCACACTCCCAGTTTCCCTTTCACACCAACACGGGACCTGAAGACTACTCGTTGGGTCACAGATTCAGAACCAGAAGGGCCTCAAAGATCTAGCTCAGGCTGGCTAGCAGATGATATTAAGAAATTATTAATTCTGTTAGTACAATAATAGCGTTTTGAATACGTTTCTTAAAAAGGGTATGTATCTGCCAGAGAACCATACAGAAACCTTTACAAATGAAATAATCCCATGTCAGGGTTTTGCTTTAAAATAGTCTTGTTTCAGGGGAGTGAGAGCAGGTGGAGCCGTGAGAAAACGCTAGCTGTGTGTTAACTATTTTGAAGCTGGATAATGGACACATAAGGGATCAGTATTTTCTCCCTTCTCTGTACAAATAACTGTGCAGAAAACTATAATAGAAATTTGTAAAGATCTAGTTTCTCTCTGTCTCTCTCTCCTCTCTCTCTCTCTCTCACACTCACACACACACACACACACACACACACACACAAAAGGGTTAGAGGGTGAATACAGAGACTCTCCCCCAGACATACCAATAATAGGGTTGAGTATAAACCCAGGAGACAAACATCCCAGAATGACACAGTGTGCTGTGATTGAGAGCATGAGCCTCAGACTAATCTAATCTAACCTAGACTCCAAATTTGAACTCGATCATATGCTATGTGTGTGACCCCTGGCCAGCTCACTTTCTAGCTTAGAGCTTCCCATCTGGCAAATGGAAGCAATAATAATCCCTAAACTCACCTAGTTTGGGGGAGAATTAACAGGGTTTCTTATAATGGCAGAAGAGCAACCTGTCCCTAAGCACACTATTCTCTTTCATCACTACCACTGCTGTCCTTATTCCTCACACCACCACACTGCCTCATGACCCAGAACCAGAGACTGGGTACTAATTTACGGCTGGAGCCTGAAGACCTTAGACATCAGCTGACTCTGCCTCAACCAGGACTCAGGGGTTACTGCTGACAACTGGAACACAGCTCAGGGCAGCCCTAGGCCCGAAGGCTGAGGCAGAGACTCACCTACAGCCCGGAACAGACAGGCACCGTCTTCCTTCATCTGCTTGATGATGAAGCCTTTCTTGTCACGTAGGGCCTTTTCAAACCAATGTTCCTGCTGGAGGGAAGAGGTGGGATCAGCAACAGGGAAGGTCCGTACCCCTCCCCAGTGTCCTGCCTTTAGGGCTCCTGGTGGGGCCAGTGACTAGCAGAGAGGACACTGGCCAGGGTAAAGTTCTTGACCCATCTTGACCACTCCATGCACATGGAGTAGGACTCTTTTAGGGAAAGTCTTGATCCCAGAAGGAACCCATCTGCCTTCTGACTCCTGCTGACCTTGCAGCTCCTAGTCCAGGTAGTCAGGAGCCCAGATCTGGCAAGTACCTGGGCAGAAAATTTGGCTCTACTTCAAGGAGTTTCACTCAGGGGAGATGCTGAAGATGGAGTGACTGATAACAGTCTAGACCCTGAGCCCAATATTTAGCTGGGCAATTATAAAATGCATTGTACAAGGTATGATCTCATTTGTGACTGAAAATGTTTAACATATATATATATACGTTTATGTTTACAAATATGTACATCCACAAACATATATGCAGGCAAAATTGGGAAACCTACACCACAAGATATTATCCCAAATTGTTGGTGTCCCAGGTGACTTTCCTTTACCATCTTTCTTTATAAAAATATACAATCCCTTGTCTCAAATCCCAAAAACCCAAAAAAGATTTGATCATCAAAAATCGTAAAGGAAAAAACAACAGAAAATCCAAAGTCTGTGTGTATGTTCATGTTGTGCACATGTGTGTATGTATATGGGGGGACACTGGGCACCAAATAAAGGGTCTTTGTTCTGAGCTACATCCCTAGCCCTTTTTATCTTACTTTGTAAAATTTTGCAACAGTCTTGTTAAACTGCTACACTGCCCTGACTAAGCTCAAACTTTTGATGTTCCTGCCCCTGCCTCCCCAAGTGCTGGGGTTATAGGTATGTGACACCATGCCTGGCTCAGTCTTTACCTGACTCACTTTTGTATCATAACCTGACTAGAATTGACATGTACCCAGGTATCCTATTTGGGGGTGAATATTCAAAAACTTCAACGCAGAAATATTCAGGTGTTTGACCAGGAGCTGCTGTCCCAGACCTTGCTGGAATATTACATAATACAAAGTACAAACACCAGGTAACTTTTCTAAATTCTCAATGTTTTCTAAATTCTAAAGCATATTTGACCCCAAAGACTCAAATTAAATGAACCTGTGTAAATATATACTTTGGGATTTTAAAAATTAACAACCATGTACCACTTAAAAACACTTTCCATTTTGAAGCAAAACAGCAGAAGCAGACCTTTCCCAGCCCCCTTGCGCCCTCTGCTGGCCACCAGAATCAGCCAGCCTGTTTCAGCAACAGGGCAGCAAAGTACAGTATATGAACCCAAGTCTGCTCTTAGGGACATCATTCTGTCCAAGGAAATTATAAGATCTAGTCTAATGCTGACCACACAGAGGGTCTCACTTCTTTTCAAGGCCATTTGTCCCCAGCTCAGGCAAGGAGTGGAACCCATCCCCCAGGGAAACCAAAGGAGAGAAAGCTTTACAAGGGTGGTAAACATAAAACTTGGAAGTAGCCAAGCAAAGAATGGCATGACGCCTGTAATCCCAGCACTCAGGAGGCTGAGGCACAAGGATTGTTGTGGTGAGCTAAAGGCCAGCCTGAACTACATAATGAAACTATCTCAAAGCAAAATAAGTTTGGAGGTCAAGAATTCTGGCTTCACACCCTAGCCTTGGTGCGTGGTTTCAGGTAAACTACTAAACTCACCAAGCCTCAGTTTCCTATCCAGTGAGAGGTATTTGGTCTAATTGACAGGGTTGTAGGTGTAGACTACTTGTGTACAGAGACAAGTAGTTTTAGGATCCAAAGCACTGTTGTTAATACCATATATTGGTGAGGAGGTCAACAACCACAGAAAGGGAGAGATCAGGATAGAAAGAGATGAGGTATGACTGACAGACTCAAAAGGCCCTGAGTGGCTAGACAGGAGGGGATGAAGGACAAGAGAACACAGAGTTGGTTCGCACAGCCTAGGAAGGTGTGGCTCAGTTTCTAGAGATGACCAAGGCACCTGGAAGCAGTTAATGGGCTTCCATGGGTGACACCAAGGCTCCTGTTTGGGTACAACATTCCAGCAGTCCAGATGCCCCTCCTACCCTGGAGGCTGTGGCACACCCCAGCCAGTTACCCACAAGCTTATCCCTACCCCATAGGTCGGCCTCCTACCAGAAGCACGGGGCCTACCCCAGCCAGAGGTGACATACAGGTAAGCTCCAATTGTATTCATAGCCCCAGACCTGACACAAGGAAGATCTGCAGAAAAGGAAGGGAAGACAACAACCTCCTGCCCTCATTTCTGGGAAAGGAAGGCAAACATGCAAAGAGGTGGCAAAAAGGGCGTGGCATGTGGCACAAACCTATGACTGCAGCAACCAGTGAGGCTGAGGAGGTCACAAGTTTAAGGAAAGCCTAGGCAACTTAGAAAGTCTGTCCCAAAATGAAAAAAAAAGGGCTGTGGATATAGCCCAGCGCAGAGTACTTGCCTTGCATGCTCAAGGACCTAGGTTCAATCCCCAGCACCATAAAAAATAAAGTAAAAATAGAGGAAAGGGGCTCCCACTTGCTCATCTAACAAAGATCAGCAAGGTCCTGGGCTGGGCAGTGAGGACACAGAAATGAATCAGACTGGGTCTCTACCCCCAGTAAACTCACACACTGCTAAGGGAGGGGCAGGGAAATGAAATGACCACACACACTGTGTACAGGGCAGCAAAGGAGGCCAACACAGGGTGTTGTGAAACAGAGGAACAGACTTGACCCTGTCGTTAAGACTAGCACCTGAGCAAAGGACTCAGACACTAAGACCTCCAGTAATGTTTGTTAACTGGATGACAGAAATGAAGTCACTTCTGTGCCAGGCGTGGTGACGCTTGTCTATAATCACAGCACTTGGGGACTGAGGAAGGAGGATCACACAGATTTGAGGCCAGCCTGGGATACACAACAAATTCAAGACCAGTCTGAACTACATAGCAAGACCCTGTCTCAAAAAGCAAAAACAAAGTGAAACAAAAAAGAAATGAAGTCACTTCTGCCACAAAGTACACTGGTGATGCCTAGAGCCAATAGCCTAATAGGACTAGCAATGACAGCAGGGAAAGGCCAGGAAGAAAGATGAGCTTCTAGTAACTAAATGTTTGCTGCACACCAGGTGCCAGAGGCAAAGGATGACCTCATTTAGTTGTCTTTACCACAGCCCAAGTGGCGGGAAACAGTATCATCACTTTATTTTTTTTTTAATTTTTTTTTTAGTATCATCACTTTATAAAGGCACACAGAAGCCGAGATTTAGGCACAAGCAAAATCGAATGTAGAGGTAAGAGAGGAAGCCCCATGAACCACAGCAGAGGCAGGCCTGGCAGCTGGTCCTAGCAAAATTTGGATGTGTCTCTCAAACTGAAGGGTACCTGAGTACGTTCCCTGCAAAAGGATTTGTGTCCTACAGCTGCCACACTGGCATTTGGCCTGGATCTAGAGGCTGGACCACCAGCTACCCACTGGCCTCAGTGCCAACAGCCTGAAGAACCTGGGCTCTGGCCCCTTTCCCTTTGGAAAGAAAATGTTATTTAGTAAGTGCTGATAGGAATAGGGCTGGAGGGTTCCCAGCCGTAGGTAAATTTAAGTTACATCGCTGCTCTGATCTGAGGTCAAGCCCAAGCTCTAAACTTTCCAAGTTTACTGACGAGCCTGTGGGAGAGTTCCTCCCTATTTCTAAGCCTTCACAGAAAGTTTTGCGCAAAGCTCTCTGATACCAAGGTATCACAGGAGCCAAAGCACAACTACAACCTAATGGTCTATAGGTCCAAGTAAAGTTGCTGTGGAACTCAAGTGACTAAGGTCACCAATTATCAGCCACTTGAACTGCTATGAGCCAGTTTTCCAATCTGTAATGGGGATAGCAAGCCTCTCAGTAACAGGGCTACTGGCCAGATTTGAATACAGTATTATATAACTTTGCCTATTAAAAGACTATGCAATGAGTTCATTTCCCCTCCCTTATCAGTAGTAAACTAATGACCACCCAAAGATATCAGACTTTCAGCCCTGGAACCTATAAATAGTACCTTAGAAATGATAAGGCACCCTATGTTTGTAGACACAACTAAGTTAAATATCTTGAATGCAGAAGTTACCTGGGAGTATCAGGTGAACCAATCATGAGTTACCTTGTAAGACAGAGACAGAGAGACTGGCTAGAAGAGGAGACTATATACACAGTGGATAAAATGATGTAAATAGGAAGAGATTGGGCAAGGCACAGTAGTGCACAACTGTAATCCCAGCACTTGGGAGGCTGATGCAGGAGGATCATTGTGAGTTTGAGACCAGCCTGGGCTACAAAGTGAGCTCAAAGCCAGCCTGAACTGCATAGCGAGACCCTGTCTCACAAAGACAAAAAAAAAAAAAAGAGGCAGAGATTGGACTGATGTGGCCACGGACATGGAATGGTGACAGTCATCAAAAGCTAGAAAAGTGTTGGATTCTCCCCAGGGCCTCTGCAGGAAATGTGGCCCTCCCAACACCTTGATTTTGACCTAGTGAAATTGATTTTGGATTCCTGGCCCCCAGAACTGTGATTGAATACAATCCATTGTTTTAAAGCATCTAGTTCATGGCAGCTTGCTGCAATAGCCACTGGAAATGAACATAACCCCCTTGCAGCACTTGTTGGTGTCGAAGCTCTGGGACCTCATGACTGAGACACTACAGCATGGCTCCCATTCTATACAATCCGCCTTCCTAGCACTCCCCCAGAGAGGGGGTTAAAATTAAGGCAGCAGGGCCTGGAATGCCTTCTCCCCGCCTGGGAGTGAATGAACTGCTACTGAAGAGGAAGGGGGGCAGGGGAAGATGGCAGCAAAAGTGGACAGATGTCTTCTTAGAGCCCATGGCCAAGAAGTGTTTAGTATTCTAGGCCTTACAGCTCTGTCCCAGCAACCCAGTTGCCAAGACCATCCCCTCCTCCAAAACTCCCAGGAACAGTGGCTTGGCTCCATGGGCAAACCGCAGACAACTTATCCAATGAGACACAGGTACGCTGCTCCCTAAGGATGAAAAGAAGCCCTCTAGGCAGAAGAAAGGGAGAAGAGCAAGGCCCTGATCTATTACTGAACCACTAGGGGGATTAAAAACTCAAGATCCTACTCTTCAGCAAAAAAAAAAAAAAAAAAAAGAAGTTTTGATACGTTACACTGTGATGAGCTGTGAATACATTATTCTAACTGAAAGAAACCAAGTCAAAAGACTGCTTATCATATGATGCCACTTATGTCTATAATAGAAGACCCTATTGAGACAAAAAAGTACAGTAGTGGGATGGAAGGGGCTGAAAGGGAATGAGGCAATTAGGAGATGACAGCTAAAAGATGCAGTTTCTTTTTGAACTGATGAGGAAAACATTCTAAAATTGACTATGGTGATGAATGCAAAATTCTACTGCTATATAAAAGCCACTGATTTGTGTGCTTTTAATCTGTGAATAGAAAGCCGGCCATAGATGGCTGTGGTGGTGCACACCTGTAATCCCAGCACTCAGGAGGCTGACACAGGAGGATCACTGTGAGGTCAAGGCCACCCTAGGTTATGTAGTGAGTCCAGCCCAACCTAAACTACATAGTGAGACCCTGTCTCAAAAAAAAAAATAAAAACAGAAAGCTGGGTGTGGTGGCTATAATCCCAGCACTCCAGAGGATGAGGTAGGAGCATCACTGAGAGCTCCAGGACCTTTGCAGGAAATGTGGCCCTTCCAACACCTTGATTTTGACCCAGTGGAATTGAACTACATAGCAAGACCTTGTCTCAAAAACAACAACAAAAACTGGTCCAGAGACCTTCTCTGTGAGGAACAGGACTCTGCCTGATATCTGTGTGTACACTGGAATTTCAGGAAGTATCCTCACTGTGGGGTAACTGCGTCAAATGTATATGTTTGCTTAGTAAATTTCACTTTAATAAAAAGTTCTGTGCAACCACACACACAAAGTCATAGAACATCCCTGAAAAGTAACACATTTCCATTTCTTCTTTTTTTTTTTGTGGTACCAGGTATTGAACTCAGGACCTTGCGCTTGCCAGGCAGACACTTATTCCACTGAGCTATATACCCAGCCCAGTAACACATTTCCAAAACCCAACACACCCCACTTAAAACTTTCATGCAGCGTTGCCAGGTGTGGTGGCAGATGCCTGTAATGAGTTCAAGGCCAGCCTGGGATACAAAGTGAGCTCAAGGTAAGCCACGTGAACAACACTGTCTCAAAACAGACAAAACTTTCATGCGGGGTAAGGAGTAGGGAATTACACTGTAACTTGCTTTAGAACAATGAGTCCAGTCCTCCTTCCTCACCACCACCCGTTTTCTGCACAGAGAAAATAAAGACCCAGAAAAGGAAATTGTTAAATGACCACATAAATGCTTAGTGCAGGCCGGGTGTGGTGGTGCACACCTGAAATCTCAGCATTTGAGAGGCTGAGGCAGGAGGTTAGTTCAAGGCCAGCCTGGGCTACATAGTGAGTTGAAGTCCAGCCTGACCTACATAGCAAGGCACCGTCTCAAAAAAAAACACAAAAACCAAACAACAAAAAGCTTAGTACAGAAATTGGGCACAAATCTATGTTGCCTTGGCAAGGATCACCCCCACCTCCCTGCTAGCTAGCTACTCAACTCCAGATGGTGTAAAAAGCTCAAGGAATTGGCAGATTCCTAGATACCAATTGATAAATTCTTAGCAGTGGACAAAAGCTCCTAGGGAAAACCAAGATGGTCCAGGGACAAACCACCTCTTCCAGGCAAGAGGAAGAACCAGCCAAGGTCCAAGGTGGGCAAAGTCAGATACCACTCAATAATCCTGGACAGGGATGCGCCGCTGGTGAGGAAAAAGGCAGCTGAATAGGGGAATATTTTACCTACAGCCATAAAACAGCTCAGCAGGAAACACTGACATTTTGAACTCAAGCCTGGCCAATTCCAAAGTCCAAATTCTTCTGTATTCAACTCGCCCCACTTTCCAACAGGCTCTCCATAGCCAAGCCTTCTGAGCTTATTCACCACGGCACAGCTAGCCATGAAAACTGTCACCCATCAAACCTGCATGGGTCACTCGGCCTGCCTGCTATGCCTACTTGGATGGCTGGGAGGGAACAGACTGAAAAGGAAAGGAAGAAACTCAGTTCCTCCTCAAAACACACCCACCCTGATGTAAGGGTTGCCAGCAGACCATGCGGCAGGCTTCCAGCCAAGGTCCACCCAGAGGCTTGAGCCGCAGTCCGGGCGCCATGACTCCTCAAGGGAGGAAGCACAAGGCCAAAGACGCCCCGTAGAAAAGCGCACACATTGGGGAAGGGGGGGGAGGGCCTGGGGGGCAAAGCAGAGGCTGAAATGGTCATCAAGCACGGTACCAGCTCACGCGTGTATACATGCCAGGCCACAGCAGTGAGCCAGGTGCTGCATGGGGGGCGCTATTCATGGCGGCCCTGTGTGTGACACTGTGCATAGTGACGTTGTGCATAGCACTGATATGTGTAGTGGTGCTGTACGTAGCAGGGCGCTGTGCTTGGCGGCCCTGCACCTGGTGATGGTGCTCAACTTGGCACGGTCACCGAAAGGTAGCTTGGAAGCAACGCTGTGCCACAGGGATGGCAGTGGTGCTCAGTCCTGGACTAGAAGAAAGGGCCACCGTGCAAACTGAAGTTCCCGGAGCTGCAGGCCGTGGTACAGGCGCTGAAAAGGTATCTTGCATAGGAATTTGGGCAGGAGGCCACGCTGAGCGTTTCTGTTTCTAGTGCTATAGGGGCGTCTGTGACAGGATATGGCCAAACTTTAGTCATGGCCCTGAAGCCATGCTCTCTGGAACCCCAGAAACAAGCGCTTGATTGAGGAAGGCCCAGTAGCAAGGCACTGTAAACTGTTTGGATTTAGTTTATTTAACAAAAGGTGAAATGGGGCCGGGGATATAGCTCAGTGGCATAAATGGCATAAGGGGCATAAGCGCTTGCCTAGCAAGCCTGAGGTCAAGTTTGATTCCCAATACCAAAAAAAAAAAAAAAATGAAATGGGGGGAAAAAAATAAGGCACCCGCTATTCAATATCACCTCCAGTGCCAACGGGCTTTAGGCCGAGTTCCCTAAAATTCCAAAGCTAAATAGCACCTTATCAAGACTACTGAGGTACACAAAGCACGGGTAGAACCTATTCTGCTTCACACAGCAAAGGATGACCAACCCAGAAATGGAACCCGCTCTGTGGACCAAGCCCAGGTTCTTCCACCACTTCAGCATGCGTGCATGCCTGCGCCCTTCTCAAAGAGCTCTTTTCCCGAACTCAGGATTCCTGCAACCCATCTGTCTCAGAGTAGGCTCTGCAAAGTGGCCATGCCTGGGAAAAAG
>PVLD010034236.1:0-12874 GCA_004027595.1 Dinomys branickii | reverse complement strand
GGTGTAACATTCTGTCCCTGACCCCCAAATACCCACATACATCCCTTTATGAAAAAGGCTTTTAGTTCATCTCCAAGAGTTGCAAAAGTCATAACAGTTTCAGCATTGGTGAAAAGACTGAACCTCTCTTCTGAGACATAAGGCAAATTTGTACACTCTTCAAGCCTCTGTACAAATGAAAAGAAAGTTATCTCTTTTAGCATTCAATGACACAATATAGACACTTCCATTCCATAAATTACAAAGAGGGGTACAGAAAGCAATCAGGAAAACAGATCAAAATCTAGCAGGTCAGATGTATTATACTATAGTTCCATGTTCATCCTCTGAGGGAATCTATGGCAAGATGTGGACAGCAAGGGCTTAGATGGCTTTGCCCCTATGGCACTGGCATTGGGTGTAGCTGATATGGCTTCCCTTTGGGGAAACTTTGCTCCCTCTTTGCAGTTTTCCTCAGATGATCCAAATTTGCAACTTCTCCAAACTTCTGGAGTCTCCACTGCACCTTCAGCTTCACACTCACATGTTCATACACTTCCCTGTCAAGAGCATACCACCTGGCCTCCCAGGCCTTCTGAAATTTGAGTGGCCTTCCTGAACCCACAACTCTTGCATTCTACATGCACCTAAAAGCAGCACAACATAGATGATGCCAAGGTCTACCAACAGCTGGAGCAGTAGTCAGGCTTCTTTCTCCTTTAGCTGCAGGGGTCAGGTACCTATGCACCAAATCCTGAGGAACAACTTCCCTAGACCACTGGTATTGTGGAACATGGTGATCTGGAACTCTCTTCTCAAAACAAACCCTTTCACTTGCAATTTTGAGACTGAAAATGGTGGAGTCATGCTGGTTCGTGTGATGTCTTCAGGCCATCTTTCCTATTGTCCTCTTCTGAAATACTTGTCTTTTTCTTGTTAGTCTTATCAATGACCAATATCTCCTCTGTTCCAACTTTTCAGGCTGCAACTTTATGGGAGCATACTTTGTTGATCATCTGAACACAGTTTAAATCATTCTGCTGGGTTCTTTGCTCTTGATTCTCAACATTAATATGGTGTGAAACCTCCCAAAGTAGAGGGGATGCTAGGAATTGAACCCAGGATCTTGTGCATGCTAGGTAAGTGCTCTACCAATGCACTACTTCCTCAGCCCAAGGATAGCCTTTAAGTAATGTAATCAGTCATTGATTTAGTGACAAATCTATGTTCCCTTTTTTCAAATTCTTCATAAATTTATTTCCTATATTTTGAAAATTAAGCTCCTTTTTTTCTTTTAAACATTAAAATAGTGAATATGATTTTATAAATTGTACTGTCTCACCACCCTGCTGATGTCATCTGTGAAGGTAGGGAAAAATGACTGTTTTGTACTTTCTTGAAAATTGCTAACTCATTCTCTAATTCTACTAGTAACAGCCTCCCTCCTCAATGCCCCTAAAACTAAAAAAGCTAGAGCACAAAGTATATAAAAATTTTGTGTTGAATCAGTTATCAAGAAAGAATTTACTGCAGCTACAAACATGCCATGGTTAATGTTGACCATGTATATCAAATATTTCAAAATAGTTCCTTGTAATATTAACTAAAGTGAGTTTTCTTCAAAAAAAGTCTAAATCATGAATACCTTCCAAGTAAGAGTTCTGATCTTCCTCATAGTCTACACTGTCCCAATTCCCTGTGTCATAGTTCTTTATCTGTTCACAAACCCAGGGTTCATAATATTTTTGATCGTAGAACAAGACCTCATCAGGGTGTCACAATACACAACCTCTTGAACAGAGTTGTCCCATCCACTGATGTTGGAGCTCTCTACTCCCTCTAAGTCCTCCTCTCCCTCCTCCTACTCATCTTCCTCCTCATCTTGGTCCTGCCCATCTTCCTTGCCTGGCACTTGTGTAATACTCTCTCAGTACAAGAAACATTGGCAGACAGGGCATACAGGCTCTTCCTGAAGGGTCTCTGAACTGATATTTTTCAATGAAGAACTTCAAATGGCCAAGAACTCTATGAAAAATGTTCCACACATTTTGCCATAGGGAAATTCAAATGAAAAGTACATTGAGATTCCATCACATTCCAATCAGGAAGGTTGTCAAGAAAACTAAAAACAATGAATCAGTAAAGAATGTAGGAAAAAGAACTTTTATGCACTTTTTGTTGGGATTGTAAACTAGTACAGGCACTATGGGAATCCGTATGGAGGTTCCCCAAAATAGAAACCCGAAAGTAGAGCTCAAATTTGATCCACATTTATCATTCCTCAGCATATTCCTGAATGAATTAAAGTAAGCATATGGTAGGGATACCTGCGTACTCATGTATTTGCTGAGATGCAATGAACAAAATCCAAGCTCTGGAAACAGTCTAGGTCTCTCCAGGTGATGAATACATGAGGAAAATAGGGTATATGCATACAATAGGGCATTATTCAAACAGTAAAAAATGAAATCATGGCTGTGATTGTTGATTGTGATATAGCAATTTGATTCAATTAACAAAGTCCTAGATTCGTGGAACTCAAGTCTGTATGTGTGCAAGATTGAGATGTAGGCTGCAAATGGAGGAAAGCAAACCCATCCCAGTATCGCTTGTACTCTCCTTGAAATAAAACAGGGGAAGAAGCAAATTTTCCTTTTGCTTCTTGGAGAAGTTCTAGTCTTTACCATTGCCTTTGAACATTCAGGTCCAGTACCTTCACACTTCCAGTGAAGACTCTTAAGCCAGCCAAGAAAGACCCTCTAGCTTTTCTAGACCCTCTAGATTTCAACTAGACTCTGAAGTCAGGTCCAGGACTTCAAGCTGTCACAGGATCCTCCAGCTCTCTAGTGTGCAAACAGCCATTTCGTATTCTTCCACCCTTGATTCTGCAGGTGACCACTGTAAATCTACATAGTAAATAATTAAATCTGTTCCTCTAGTGTATCCTAAGAGATACAATGGTATTTGTAGAACAATAGGTAAAACTGGAGATATGATCTTAAGCAAAATCAGCTAGTCACATTATAGTGAAAGGACTGTGATTACTAATGGATTGATTACTGATGGTCGGGTTATGATCCCCAGCTGTACTGAGTGAACGTGGTGCTGGGTGTGGGAGGCCCGCCAGAAGATTGTTACCACCAGCTGAGAGGCAGAAATGGAAATGGATAGTGAATTTCTCCTGTTGGTTTTAGTTGTGTTTTTATTCCAATAAAAGGTGATTGAGATGAGTGATTGAGGCCACAGCAGTTCGAGAGAATGTAAGCCCCCGATCCCAAACTTTCAGCTATCTTGTGTTTCTTGTCTCTTACTTTCCGTTTTGCATCCATGGATACCTCGTTCTCAGGGCTTATCACTATAGATAGAACCACATCATATAAAGTCAAATACTGTATGCTTTCTCTTACATGTGTAATCTAAAATGAGACAGAGAGAGAGAGAGAGAGAGAGCCAGAAGCAGAGAGAGAATAAGAATGAACTTGAGGGAGTGCAGTTAATCAAACTACAGCATGTTATATGCATGTAAGAATATGTCAGAATGAAGCCCAGTATTCTATGTAACTAATCTACACTGATAATAATGAAAATAACAATAACATGTTTGGATTAGTGAAAAGTAAAACCACAGAATGAAGGAAACATAAGTAACAGAAGTTCAAATAGGGAACACATACATAACTCCCAAAAATCCATAAAGAAATTCAGTCAAACTAACACTAATATAGCTAAGAGATTAAATAGGCACTTTTAAAAAGGAGAATGTTCAATGGTCAATATTACTATGAAGAGCTAGTAAAACATCAGCAGTGAGAAGAATGCAAATGACGGTCATAGTGAATCTCACTGCACGTTTATTGAAATGACATGTATAAAGACCTAATTACCACAGTGAAGCAAAGTGCACAAAAATTGACACTCTCATATATTGCTAGAAAGTATGTAAATTTGTACAACCACACTTTAAGACACTTCGGCACTATCTATTAACTGTGAAGATAAAAACAATTTATGACTCAGAAATTATACTGTTAAAATTGCACGTACATTTCAGGAAGATGCATGCACATAGTGTATAGACGCAATATTTTAAAAGGAAAAAGTAGATAAACTCAAACCTTTTTCACCAATATATTGTATAAATTAATTTTGCCACATATATAAAATGGAATGTGATGTAACAATAAAATATCATTACAATCTCTATTCATGAGCCTTTTATGGAAGGGTCCCTGAAGCACTTTTTCTACCATCTACTATTAATTATTGAATTGTGCTATTTCCAGGCAATGTTCTGCATGATCCATTTGAAAAACAAAACATAACTGTGGTAAACATTCTTATGATTGTTGTTTTACAGATGAAGAAAATGAGAGTTCATGTAACAGTAATGTAGCCAATCAGTGGAAAAGCTGTGATTTGAATGTGACCTGTAATTCCAAATACAGTGCTTTTCTATTCTAGCTCGTTCTTTCTTATTTTATATTCTAGAAATATACACTTAAGATAGTAAGCATATAACAGGAGTACTAACAAAAAGGAGGAGGGATGGAATGTGTGTATAAATACAGACGTGCAAATATATTGCAAGCAGGCAACGTGTGCTTTGTTTGCTAATATAGTATAGAATTCAACTGTAAATTGAAGTTTACTTCATTGTGTAAAACTATGCTTTGAAGATTTCTTATTATATTACTCATTCTCAAAAAAGATTATTAAGTGTTTCAAAATATTTCTACACAGTATAATTATTTTACTGTAATGTACGAGTTTTATAGGTTTAATGCATACATATATCCTTGTAGCCACCACCATCACATATAGAACATAGGCAATTACAACACCTAAAAGTGAATACTACTTCATACTACCTCTTTGTAGAACATTCTTTGTCCACCTCTAACTTCTGGGAATATATTAATCATCTTTATAGTTTGCATTTTCATATAAAGGGAATGACATTAGTGGAATATCCTATAAATGAAAGTTACATAACTGCATACTGTGTAATATATACTTCACTCCAATGTATCCAATTATGTGTGCATGTAATTTTAAAACCCATAAAAATTCTGACTTATTTCTTTTCTCAACATGCTGAGGTCCACCTATACTGTTATGTGTGCCAATATTTTATTCTTGCCTCTTGAAATTTTTGTTTGCCAGGATTATTCATACTTCCTTACATCATCATCACAGAAAGTACATTTGTTGCTTTGGGACAAAGAGATGAGAGTTTGATTGACTTTGTCACCAACATGTGGTCTTAGAGGCAGTAGGAGTTGACCACAAAATTAATTAAAAATGATAATCAGTTGCTAATTGTATATCTTTATTAAGTACATTGTGTTGTACTGTGATACATGTATATCATGCATCATCAAAATTAGAATAATTAGCATACGAATTATATTTGATTTTTAAAAATTAAAAGATGGTTTGCTCATTGTATTTTTCATCAGTGTGAAGCATTTCATTATATGAATGTATCCCTATGTTTATTATCCATTCATCTATGTAAAGAAATACTATATAAATTATGTATTTATTGTTTTTTAGTTTCAAAATGTCTGATGTATATTGCCAGTATTTTTGCACAAAGCCTGGGCCAATCAATTTATAGAACCTGTAAATAAAAGCACATATCCTGCTTCCTTGTCAGTACTGTGGACCTTTTGTGTAACATCTTTGTTACATCCATTTTGCAACATAGTAGCTTTAGGTGTTTTTTAAATGTTTGTACCCCCACTACACCCTGTGATAACTCTGATTTACAGTGATTCAATCTTTTGCTTTGCACATCAACAACATGAAAATATTGTTTACAGTTATGTTATAGATAAAAGTGCTAAAGTACAGAAGGATTAGGTAATGAATAGTAGATCATACAAATACTGAGTAACACACCTTAGATTTAGCATATGAAGTCTAATTCCAGAATCAAGGTTCTACATCACTTATATGGGATACTTCTGGTACCTTTTTATATGAAATTTTTAAATTTTTAAATTTCTGTCTTCTTTTATTTGTCAGTTTATGCTTTTCATATATTTTTCTCATGAGAGTAGAGAATTTGTTTTATTTTTATTTATTTATTTATTTTAACCAGAAAAGCCATAAACAATACAGAAAATACAAAGTTATACAGAATATAGTAGGGAATTAGCACTGGATGTTGTATTACATAGTTATCTTCACATTAGTTAACACAAAAACATTAAAGGTAATACCAAATTATAGAGAAGATAGTAGGGAACTTGCACTGGATGCTGTATAATATAAAGTTATCTTCACTTCTGTTAATACAAAAACGATTGAGGAAATACAGAATTATAGAGAACATAGAAGGGAATTAGCTCTGGATGCTGTCCTACATGTTACCTTCACCTTTGTTACTCAGTTACACAGATGATGGCCCGTTTGATCATTCAATTTTTCTCCTCCCTCATCTCCGTTGCCGTACCACTCAATCAGTCATCTTCCCTGTGATAATAACTGTACTCCTGGGTTTATCTATATCCTTGGACTCTCGCCTTGGGAAAAGATATAGCTGCCTCAGACTATACTATAACATACATGGGTGTATACAAACTGCCATGGTTGGAGGAGGGAAAGCACATATGCTCACAGCGGACCACCTGGCTCCACCCTGTCGTCGTACTATGGGTGGGGGCGGGTCCAGTCCATGAGGTGCCCTGAGCGGGGCCCACTGTGGAGCAGCAGAGGAGCAGCTGTGGGGCCCAGAGCGGAGCATCCGCGGGGCCCACAGCAGCACAGCCGCGGGATATTTTAATATTAATATATATCAAATATATTGGCCCATTTTCTGGCATTCACTTCAGGCAGAGTTTCAGGCTTGCCATTTGTCTGTTGATAGGTCGAAGTAATTTTATTACAAGTGTATTTAATTTAATGAATCAAGCTGATTTAATACTTAAGAATTTCTTACCTATTTCCATATTAGTTAAATATGAATCCTTGCCTTATATTTTGTATATTCTAATGTTTACTATCATAATAAATTTATTACACCTCTTTTTTTAGAGACAGAGTCTTTCTGTAGTTTAAGATGGCATTGAACTCACTATATAACCCAGGATGGCCTTGAACTCACAGCAATGTACCTGTCTCAGCCTCTGGAATGCTTTCAGTCCATCTCCAGTGCTGGGATTACCAACGTGCACAATCTAAGTTGCCTGGCTACTTTAATTCTTATAATATTAAAAGCTTGAATTCATTTCCATTTTACTAGGTGTACATATAAAGATGGGACAAATTTTGTTTTTTCACCAAATATAGGGTATCTTATATTTCTATGGTTTGTATAACAAATTTCAGCAAATTTGGTGACTTAAAACATTTATTCTCTTACAATTCTTGAAGTCAGAAGATTGTAATGAGTCTTCCTGGGCTAAAATAAAGATGCACTCAAGGCTGCCTTTCTTCTTGAGACTAAAAGGAGAAACTGTTTCCACAATTTTTGCAGTTTCTAGAAACTATCCAATTCCTTGGCTCCTGAACTTCTTCCATCTTCATGGTTGATCTAGTCTTTCTCACATTATGTCACTGTGATAGTGACCCATTTTCTGTCTCCTGCTTCCAAAATTAAGGGTTATTATCTTTACATTGGCCCACCAGTGTAATACAGGATAATCTATTCTAAGGTTAAACGATTTGCATCTTTAATTTCCTTTTGCATTGTAAATCATATATATGGTGTTTCAGACATGAAGATGTGCACTGTTTTTCAGAAATTTCTGTGAACCCTTTACCAGATAATATCCTTTTCCATTCTTCAGCTATAAACATTTTTGTAGATCTCTGTGTGTTAAGAAATGTTTTAGTTATTGTTCATCTTAGCTTTTATTCTGTAGAATCTCTGGTTTTATGTCTCCTTAACAAACTTCTGATGGAGAGCATTCTACAGAATATTTTTTTACACTTTTCTAAGGAAAATAAAATAATTTCCCTTGAGTCAATTCCTTTTACAGTACAAGAGTTATGGAGTTCTTTAACAGATCTCTAGTCCGTAGGAGCAATTGATACACTGATTTTTTAGGCCAATATTTGTTCTTTCAAAACTCAGGAGACTGAGGCAGGAGGATTGCCATAAGTTCTAGGCCAGTCTGAGTTACATAGCGACTTCACGTTCATTCTGAACTGGATAGCAAGACTCTGTCTCAAAACACCAAAAGAATTTATTTAGTGAAACTACAGTATTTTATGAGATATTCTTTACCACCACTGCTTTCTTTGGGGATAGTTTCAAATGATGAAGAATACAGAATTAACACAATTCGAAAATAAACAAATACCAACACATTTTCATTGATCATGCAGTCTTTTTTCATTTGTTATAACTATACTTCATGAAACACAGAAAATTATGTTTATTATCATATTAACAACTTTTTTACTGCTGAGAATAAATAGCTAACACCAAAATTTAAGGGAGGAAAGGTTTATTTAGCCCATAGTTCATAGAGGTTACAGCTCATAGTTGATTTTTCCAAGGCAGTCTGGTAAGTAACACAGTGGAGAAATAGTTCATGACAAGCAAGTGGGCGAGAGCAAGCAGGGGCCTAGACAAGCCTCCTTCTGTCCCTTATATTGAACCCAGGCTACTGGGATTAGAGTGGTCCCACACCAATCAGTGGACGGACTTAGTAATAACCCACCTTAACCCTAGCACTGCACCATGAACCATTCACATACTCTAGATTCAGTTAAATCTGGAATTGCTCCACTTGTGACTTCAGGAGCTTTGGTGGGGGACATCTAGATACAAGCCATAACATTCTGTCCCTGACCCCCAATGTCTCAAGCACATTCCTTTATGCAAAAACATTTAGTCCACCTCTCAGAGTTGCCAAAGTCCCAATGTAGCAGAAAATGTCTGTCAGCCAGTCTGTCAGTCATCCAGGTAACCTACAGTTTCCTTCAGGTCCTATTATATTTCCAGTTAATACTTTCTGCTAGAAATGGCTGGTTAGTATGATGCATATTCTAACAAATAATCAAAGACAGCCATGTACTCTGCTTCTGTACTTCCCCTTTGCAACCAAACCCATAACAGCCTCTCTCCCTAATCCTTTGGGCCCTGACATTTTGAGAGACAATTGAGTCTTAATTGTCTATAGATGTAAAATGAATCCACCTTCAAATCCTGGACATCATTTGGGTGTTTCTGCATTGCTGAAAAGTCTAAATTCAAAGTCTCCTCTGAAATGGTAGGCAGACTCTTAGCTATAAGCCCTTTACAAATTAAAAGAAAGTTAAATATTCCCAATATTTAATAGAACAACACAGACATTTCCACTCCAAAACATGCAAAGAGGGGATAGAAAGGAATGGGACACAGCAAGATGAAAATCCTGAAGGACAAACATCAAGTCCTGTAGTTTAATGCCCAATGGGCTCTACCTCTATGACACTACAATGGTTGTAGATCCTAGGGCTCTGTCTTGTGCTATCTCTGCTCCCTTCTTTTCAGTTTACCTCATATGGTCCATGTCCCTGTGGGGACTCCACTGCACCTTGAGATTCACACTCACAACTTCACACACTGCCCTCTCAGGCCTACAGTGTTCTGCATCTGGGTGGAAGCCTTACTGACCCCACAACTCTTGCATCCTATAGGCACCTAAAACAAGCATGATGTGGTTGACATCAGAGTCTGGTGCCAGATGGTGCAGCATCCAGGCTCCCTTCTCCCTTGGCTGTATGGGTTGAGTGCCTATGAACCAAATTCAGAGGAACAACTTCCTTATGCTGTCACCATTCTGAAACATCAATTAAATCCCAAGAAATAACTTCTCAAGGCCACCACTATTCTGTAATATGGCGGTCTGGGCCTCTCTTCTCAAGGTAAAGTCTATCATTTTTGCAATTTTGAGGCTTTAAAGGGTAGAATCCTGTTCTTCTGATGTCATCAGACTATTTTCTTTTTTATTGTCCTCCACTGAAATATTTGGTATTTTCTTGCTAAGGTTTTCAGTGGCCAATTTGACCTCTGTTCCATCTTTGCAGGCCACAACATTCCTGGAGCACTTTTTATGGCCAAGCGCAAAACATTCTAAATCATTCTCCTCAGTTCTTTGCTCTTGATTTTCAACATAAATCTGACTAAAAGGCCCCCACAGTAGCCATGAAACTAATTCAACAAGAGACTACCATGAAAATTCTTCTGCAACATTAATTAATTTGCCACCCTTAATCTCAGTCTCAGACAATCTCTGGACACAAGTAAAATACAGACTAACTTTCTGTGAAGGTATAACACACATGGTCTGATGTCCAACAGCCAATGCAGTTGTTCTTCTGAGCAGAAAATTCCTGAGCCTGGTCTTTACCACGACAATTTTATAAGGTTTCTGGTCTTCTGAGCT
Source organism: Dinomys branickii (assembly GCA_004027595.1). Classification (NCBI taxonomy): domain Eukaryota; kingdom Metazoa; phylum Chordata; class Mammalia; order Rodentia; family Dinomyidae; genus Dinomys; species Dinomys branickii. Next base: position 2,510 of record PVLD010034236.1, on the reverse strand, counting down.
CTAACTAAAATCTCCCATCAAGTATAACTTAACATGTTCAGGATGTACTTTTTCAGCTAGTATTTCTGAACCTTTCCAAACTCTTCCCACAAGCCACACACAAAGGTTCCTGAGCCATATGATCGGATATTCTCACAGTAATGATCCTACTTCTTTGGTACCAAATTCAGTCTTAGTTTCTTTTCAGAGGTAAACAAAATATCGGACACTCGCTGTTAAATGAAGAAAGGTTTATTTAGCTTATATTTTGTAGAAATTTCAGCATGTAGTTGACTGTCTCCAAGCCTTGTGGAATGGCAGAGAGGCATTGCAGAGGAGAAATAGTCCACAGCAAGTAGGGAGGTCACAGCCAACAGGGAAGAAGACAAGCCTACTTCTGTTTCTTCTATTGTATCCAGGCCACTGGAATTAGAGTGGTGCCAAACAAATCATTGAACTGATTTAGTAATCACCTAGCCTTAGTCTTAGCACCATTAAGCTTAGCATTGCACCATCATTCAATGACACACTGTAGATGCAGCCACCTCTGAAAAAGCCCTGCCTATGACTGCATGAGGCTTTTGTGGGACATCTGGACACCAGTCATAGCACATCTCTTTCTTCTCCATCACCTGCACACTTCTGTCTTTTCCACCCCACAATCTCAATTTTGTCTTCCTTATTATAATATTTTTTAAAATTTACTATAGCTTGATATGGGATAGAATGAGACAATTAGCTTTATTTTGAAAATATACTTTCAAATAAATAAATCATAGTTAACTTATAGATGATACAAAATCAGAGTATCTTTTAGAAAGGGACTTGCTATGGTCTTGCTGTCTTTTAGAAAGGGTCTTGCTAGTTTAGGCTAGCTTTGAACTCATTATATAACCCCAGGTGGCCTCAAACCCAAGGGGATCCTAAGTGTTGGACTTACAAATATGGCCACCATGGCCATCAAATCAGAGTATTTAGTACACATTTCTTCTTACTTATAGGTCAAATTGGTTTCTGCTTCATTCTACCAATTTGTAAGAACTTCTCTTTTCCAGTAGTACAACATGAAGTGTTTATTAATGTTGTTATTATCATTTCGGAGATTTTAACCATCCTATTAGTGGAAATTCCACCCAGACTATAAATGTGGATGTTTTTCTTAAAGATTTTTGTTTGTTTCTCAATTTTTCTTTGGTACAGATATTGGCTGAGGAAGAGGAGATTTAATTTTAAATTTGGGTGATAGTATAAGCTTTCTTTTTGATGTTTTTCCCTTTATTGTCAAACTAAACTTGAAGGGAAATTTAAATATAAAAGGAATAATACCTTTTTAATTATCGTGAAATAAACTGAGCTTAAATTTATGCTATGATCAATTATTTGATAATTTGTGTATATCTATGCTAGTGTAAATGTATTGTGCTTGGCTAAACATTTAAAATCTTTTGCTTTACCATTGCCTTATAATGTCAGAGGGATGACAATAACACAGATCTTCAAACAGAAATGAAGAAATATATCAATCAAGTAGACAATTACAATTGGAAATTCCGTGAGCATGCCTTAGATAGTTCAAAATATATTACATTCTGGTAGTTGTGTTCCAAAAATTCTTGACACTTATAAAAATTCTATTAATTTAAAAGGCTGCCACTTTGCAAAAGAGAATGCTGAGATCTATGGATCATTGCACTTAACCTGGCAGGCAATTATAACTTTCTTCTGTGGTATGGCTAATATAGTAGGGGTTAACTTGTTGAACAAAATTCCCAAAAAGCAGATAATGGATCTTTATTCCTAGCTCTTTTGTTTGGAAAAATAAAAATGACGCTGAAGTGTAATGATAGAACTTTGACCATCTGAATGAGTCTAGGACTCTTCAAAACAATAAATACAAACTTATTTTTCTAAATTAAATTTCTCTTGAATGCCTTCTTCTAAAGCTTAAAAGACATTTTTCCAATGTTTTGTAAAACTTTAATTCGTAGATGTATTAGTGAAATGTATTGTTTTGATAGAAAACTTGCTTGACTTTAGTCTATAGATACATAAAATTTAAATTTTCATAAAGCAGTCATTGGAGTGAGAGATATCCAGTGAGAATGAATATACTTGAAAAACTGGACTCAGTGCAAATGTGTGTAGAAACTTTGACATTGATGTGTTATTATTTTATCAGATCCAATTCAGCAGTGCATCAAAACAATCTTGATCTCTGTATATATGTTATGGGTGGGTATATGTTTATATGTGCATATATATTTATAAATATACCCAAAGACACATATATATGAATACATGTACACCCACATAAATCCTTACACTTATACAATTATGCATCTATATAAATTTATGTCTATAAAAACATGCATAAATGTGTGTATATACACAAAAACATGAAAGCATATTTGTATATCTAAAACTTATTTGAAGTTATTTAATTTCAAACACATTTGAATTCAAAGCATAACGTTTTTTCTACCCATTGATTCATTTGAATATAAAGTTTTCAGTATGTACAATCGGTCCCT
>PVLD010034235.1:0-12874 GCA_004027595.1 Dinomys branickii | reverse complement strand
TGGATGCCTCTTCCTCTGTGAAAATACAAAACGTGGTCTGGGCCAAGGGAGAGGGCCGGCCCGGCTACCCAGGAGTGGCGGCTGTCGCAGGGGCCTTGCCCAGGGGCATGCTGAGGAAGAAGGAAACACCACAAAAGAAGTCCCTGGGCACTGGCTCCAGAGTTATCCTGGGCAGAGCCTTCCCTTCGTTGGGGCAGATATCCAGAGCTCCCCTGGAGCCAGACCCCTTCCCGCCCATCACGGGAGTTTCGCTGCTGGGCAAGTCCAAGGGCTTCACCTTGCAGCCCTTGGGATCCAAGCCGCCATCCAAACAGGGGCCCCCGGGGAGGAGACCCTCATCCAGGAAAGCAAGGGAGCCCCAGCACGTGGCTGGAGAAGATGAAGGCCCAAGTAGTGATTCGGCGCCACAGCCCCAAGTGAGTAGGTCGCTCTCCTGCTGCACCCTCCATCCTCACAGCTCTGTCCCTGCTCCCTCAGCTTCTTGCTCAGGGGGTCTTTGGGGTGCCAAATCAGGGGTCCTTATAGTAGGGTCGGACGTGAAGGGAGCCTTTGGTGGGTCCGTGGCACTGTGGGATACACTTCATGCAGTTTCTGCCTCCTTCTCCAGACAGGTGCTGGGCCAGGAAGCAGAGCTGGCACTGATTGGGTTTGGGTGATTAGTTCACAGTTTGGGCTGCCCAGCTTCAGTGTCCTGTGGAGTCTGAGTGACCTTCAGATTCCTCCCTCCCAGCTCTTTCCAAAGCTTACCTTGCAGAGGGCTTGATGTTTTGGATACCTACCCCTATATTTCTCCCTTGGCTCCACCCTGCCTCCTGGTCTGGGACTGAGAGAGAAGGTGCTGACGGGATGAACCTGTGAATTACCCTCCTGTTCCCCGCTGACCCCAGCCACTGCACACTCAGTTCAGTGAGAAATTTTTGTGTTAGCTTTCAACATACAGGCCAGGGCTACGTTACTTGAGTATGCTTCGCAGAGAATCCATCAGTGGTCATGCTGACAGCAGAGGCCCTGAAGTTCCAGCAGCCTCCCAGCCCTTGACCCTGAGCCAAGGAGGCCTCCCACCCAGAGGCCCTGTAGTATCTGGTGAGTCATGTGGGTTTGATACAACACAAGTGGAGGGGAGGGGTATCAGGAGAGAAACCTGCCCTCCTTTACTTCCGGGGGCTCAGCCTCGCACCTAGGCTTCCCTGCCTCCCCATGTGGCACTCCCTAGGACACAGGCTATGGGTCCTCCGTGTGGAGTTTGTGCAGTGGGGTGATTTGTAGCAGTGCCTCCAACTCCCAAGTCAAGTACAGAAATTGACTTTCAGTGGAACAGAGCCTTTTCTGTTGGGTCCTTTCCCACCACATTGCTCCTCCCAGAGCCTAGATATAGCTGCGGCTCTGGCAGCTGCCAACCCAGAGCCATAGTACTAAGGGGCCACAGTGGCAGCTGGACTGACACTGGGGGAAAGGAAGGCAGACCCCAGATGGTGGAGCTGCAATTTACTGCCAGCAGAGGAGGTTGCTGCTGCCTCACTCTACATCCATGAGGCCCTATCAACCTCAATCCCAGGCTGGGGAGCTGGATTTTGTGTTCTCTTTCAGGTGACCAGGAACCAACTGTGCATGGTCCAATTGTGGAAAGGCAGCAGCCACCTGCTGGAGCACAGGGTTGTCCCCAGGTAATGCTTTTTCCACTTCCTAAAAATGCAGACCCCAGCTAGATGGTGGGCTTCAAATCCAGGTTGCACTGGTTGGGGTGCCCCCTATGCTCTCTGGTGAGTGCAAAAAGTGCACTCCTCCCCTGGCCCATACTGCGCCTCTCTGAGACAGGGCACTTCTCCTGGGAGGATGCAGAGCCAGTCACCTCACAGGGCTGTGGGGTATGTGGGAATGTAAGGACTGGTGGTGAGTGGGAGGATGAGAGAAAGGGCCAGAATATTACCAATCATTTCTCTTTCTCCCCTGTCTGCTACACTAGTGCCATGTGCTCCAGAAAGAAATAGATGACCTCAAAGAGCAGCTAGGTACTGTATAACAAACCTCAGGCTGGGGCAGGGGTGGGGGCAGGAGCTGGGGCAGAGAGACTCAGTGTCCTGGGGCAGGTGCCTGAGATGGGGCTGGGCTAGGGGTACAGGCTACATCACAGGACAGACATTCCTGTAGGAGTAGGGGGTGCACTGGGCAGGCCTGGCACTGCAGCCTTCTGTCCATCAACTGCTGGGGTACGGACACAGAACAGTGTACTCTTCACTCACACCATGTATGCTCTGCTAACACAAGCAGAGCACAGAGCATTTCTCTTTAAGTGCTGCTTAGTGTGGTTTGCGTAGTGTTTGTTATCGTATGCATGTTTACCTTCAACAAGTTCTGGGGGCTTTGCCTTGCCTCAACCCTTGGGAGCTCCTGGTACATGTTGCTGTCTTCTGAACAGCATTTCCACATAGTATGCAGGTGATGGGTGGGGGAGTCATCCCCAGGGTGATTTAGACAGAGGCTGGAGGGTAGTCAGGGTACAGGGACAGCAAGTGGGATGGATGGGGTCCTGTATCTGTGTCTGGAGCAGCCTGTTATGTTTCTCTGTTTCAGCGGTCCTGCAGTCCCTCATTGCTAAGTCCCACACCGTTTGAAGTGAGTGCTATGCCTCCCACACTGCTTCTTACTGTCCCAGCTGTTTGGAGGGCTGGGAGCTGGCCCTCACTCTGCTCTGCTTGACAGATTGAACTCAGCATCTTCACAGGAGACCAGCAGCTAATACCTGTGGAATGGAGGAGCTGAGGTCAAGTTCCCTACCTCCCCTTCTTCAGCCTGTCCCACTTTTGCCCTCTGCTGACCCCTGTTCACAGCAGTGTCAAATTAAAGTACTTCTCATGTTCAGTGGTCTGCCCTGTCTCTTTGGGCTGGGGCCAGAAGGTGGGGCAAGAAAAGGCGAGAGCTGCCCCAGCTCAGAGAAGGTAAAGTACGGTACCCTGGCCTGCCATGGTGGGCCAGTTCCCCAGGTTTGGGTGGGGGTCTAGGCCAGCCTCTAAGCAGAAGCCCTGGGCTTAGGCTCCCCTTTCCCGTGGTAACCTGCACCTGGACGCTGTGTGGGTAGGGCACACCATAGGAGCAGTTCCTACCTCCCCTCACTGGCCCTCTTTGAGCTATCTCCTAACATCCTTCTCTCTGGATTCTGACAGAACCCATTCCAACATGCTCCAGGAGTCCCATGTTTGGCAGGAAGTCCCCTTTTCCTCCTCTGGCTCGTGGACTTGCACCTTCCGTTACTCTCCCTTACTGTTCCCCAGCATCTTTGATTTCTCCCCTGTCTTTCCTCTGGTGGCCTCTTCTGAGACTGCTTCCAACCAGCATTACAGGGTGCATGTGAGCTCATCTTTCTGATTCCTGGGCTTAGTCCTCTTTCAGACTCTGTAGCTCCCCCTGGTGGCACCGCACGCAGGGACATGTCAACCAGATTGCCTGTCTTCTGAGTTCCAGCTTAGCCCTCACTTTTGAAACTCAGTTTCCAAACCCTGTCAGTTTCCCCTCCTTCCTGTCCATAGAATGGTGGAGGCAGAGGTCACAGGCCAGTGGGTGTCAGAGTAGAAAGAAGGCCCAGGGAATAGGAGAGAAAATAGGGGTTTCATCTCAGGGTTGGAGGTGAGGGCCTTGAGTGTTTGTGGGCACTGCTGGGCAAACCTGGACAAACTGCCCACCAGCAGCCAGAATGGGTGGTCGGAGACCAGAAATTCTACATCCTTTAAATTGTAGCCAGCCAACCAGCCCTTCAGTGGATTGGCTATCTTACCCTCATTTGTAAAAGACCCATCAGTCCCTAAAGTAAGTGAACATGATCGGTGTGCACATGCATGCCTGCTTCCAAGCAGGAATTATCCAAACACCCCCTGGTACATGCTTTCCAAGAAGAGACATTTGTGTGTCCCAGCTCCATCTCCCACACTGTGTGCTGAGGTCACAGGATATTTTGCCTGTGGCTCATGTTCTGATGTCACCCACATCCACAGAAAGTTGGACTGGTTTCCCCCCTTTAGCTGGGGTCCAGGGCTGGTTGTGCCTGAGACTCAGAGACATAGTCCCGTCACAGTGAGCTGTGGGTCTGCCAGCTGTCATTCCTGAGAGGCTGGGCATCTCACAGACAAAAGGGGACAAGTGGTGGAATAGTATTGAAGGTGTGTGTTTCCTCTGGTTGGTGTGTGCATATGCCTGTGAAAATATGAATCGGGGGTGATCACCCTTGAGAGAGAGTTCTGAGTCAGGAAAGGGAGTCCCACAGGCTACACAGGATTGGATACACAAAAGCACATTGGCACCCGACATAGATCCAAAACGTGGGAGGGCATGGGGTAGGATGAATTGGGCTTCTCCAAGCAGGAGCTGAGGTGCTGGGCTTTAGCTCCCGCCCTGAAATCTCTTTGTGAACACAGAGACTAGGCGGCGGGTGCAATCAACACACACTCATGTCAGCAATTGAACGAATATATGGACTTAAGGACTCACCCCAAACTTAATAAAACGAAGAGGATCTCCTTACAGCTTGCACATACGAACTTTGCATGAACCCATAGCAACAAGTTAGATGAAAAGCAACAGACCGGGAGTCCGAAAAACAGCAATAGACTCTATCCTGCAACTCTATTCTAGAATTAATTTCTAAACTCAGTTCACAAGCTGGACCTTCAATGCAAACACTGCCGAGGAGACTTTAAGCCCTGGTATCAAGCATTGTAAGTTGGCCTAAAGTCCAGCTGTAAGGGGGGGGAAACGGTAAAGCTGGAACCCAGGAGAAGGGAAGAAGAGAAGGCAAGGTCTCCAATAGCGGGGCATATTTGAGCTCCGTGGGGACCAGCCGCCTCTGTGGGCATGGCCCCGCCATGTGTGGCGTGGGCGTGGCCCCCCGCTACGTCTGCAATGGGCGTGCTCCCGCAATGCTACAGCGCAACATGCTGTGGGCGTGGCCCCGTGACGTCTGTTATGGGCGTGGCCCCGCGGAACCACAGCTGTGGGTGGGATACGCACCTCAGGGTCTCCATGTGGAGCCAATGAGGGCGGACTGAAACCACTTCCCTCTGCCCCTATACCCTGTAGCACCATGGCGGAGAGGAGACAGGTGATCCACAACGAGTATAGGTGCTTTTCTACCCCAAACCTGATAGCTTATATACATCCATGTAGGTTATAAATTTGAATGTTCAAACGAGCATCCATCAGTATAATAGAGTAACAAAAGGGAAGACAATTTTAGGTAAAATAGCATTCAGAGATTATTCCCTTCTATGTTCTATATAATTTTGTATTTCCTTAATCATTTTTGTGATCACAAAAATGAAGATAGTTTTATAGAATATAGCATCCAGTACTGATTCCCTACATTCTTCTCAATTTCATTTAATGTTTATGTGTTAACTAATGTGAAGATAACAATATGTAATATGACATCCAGTGCTAATTCCTTACTAGTTTCTGTATAGTTTTGTATTTTCTGAACTGTTATCTGTATTTGTGTTCTTTTGCCTTGAAAAAAAAAAAAGTGGGCTTCTCCAAACCCAGAGACGGGGCCAGGGCTGTCCAAACGTTGGCACTTCTGGAGCAGGTTCTTGGTGCTCTTCAGCAGGTGTCAAATATCCTTTGTGGTTGGTGGAATGGCGATGTGTGGGCTGATGCCCTCAGAGGGCTGACTGTCAGCTTTGAAGGAGGCAGCTCCAGTGGGTGGCAGCCTAGCCCTGGGCTGCCAAGGGCTGGGTAGGATGGGCAGAGTGAGGATGGCAAGTAGAGAGGGACTGCCCATGAATGGGTTGGGCTGGGAACCCTTTTCCCTATACCCTCCCCCTCTCTTCTGGGCTCTATGAGGAAGACAGGTTATTATGCACGTGGGAGGACAGTCACAGGCCTCAGCTGGAAAGGATGGCAGTGGGGACATAAGCCATGCACTTCAAACCCTGACTGAGAAGGTGGGCTGTGGCTGTGACCCTGGCTGAGTGGCTCTCTTGGAGGGGTAACACAGAGGGCTGGTGTCTTGAGTGAAAAAGCTCACCAGACTGCAGCTGGGGTTTCTGTCACCCCAGACATCTGGGCTGTTTTCAGCTGGGATGAATTCCACACAGGGCACTGTCCTGGGAGGCTCAGAGGCCATGGTCACCAGGCGCTCAGCATGTTGAAGGAGCTGGGCAGGGCAGCAGCACAAGCCCTAGTGACTAGCTTTGTCAGCCTGCTTGTGCACTTTGGGCAGCTTCTCAGTTCTGTATTCAGACTAACAACTATGTCATACTGCTGAGCCTGTGGTGCTAGGGGAATAAGGGGCAAATCCAAGGCTTGAGACAGAAATCCATCAGGGCCCCAGTGAACAAAGGACATTGCACTCCTCCCCCAGCTTTTCTCTCAAGCCTCCTGACCCTGCTAGGGGGACTGGACCTGGCCTTCAGAGCCCAAGTCCCCTCCTGCCTCCTTCTGCTGGGCTCAGAGTGAACCCCGGAGCTGTACTGAACCATGTATGCCCACCCTGGACACAACCACACTGTGACGTCCTAAGCCAAGTCCCACCTGGCCCCACTGTTCATCCCCAAACTCAAGCTTTAAATCTGCTGACAGAAGAGGCAGTCTCCTCAGGCTTCCACCAAGGCCAATGGGGTGGAGGTCCCCAAGCTGGCCAGGGAAAGGCAGTGAGGGTGGTCCTTCCCAGCTTTGGGAAGCCCAGCATGCTGCACACCGGGGTGTGAGGAGACACCACAGTGTGAAAGTTATCCCTGTGTGTCGTAGCCATCGATTCTCATCCTCTGTCACAACCTCCTGGGGGGCCTTGGATTACCCCCTGCCTGTCTCTCCTCAATCTCTAATAAATCCTTTCCCCATTCACATTCCTTCACTATCCATTTCCTCTAAAGAGGAGGCAAATGGCCCCATTTGCAAAGTCCCACTGACTGTGTCCTGGTGGTCAAAGTGGCCATGCAAACCATTCCTGTGGTATTCAAGGGTATATTGTACCTGGGAACATGGCACACAGTGGCACCCAGTGGCTGCACATGGTGCCAGTCTTGGTACCCACCACGGAGTGAGAAACACAACCCTGACAGCCTGAGAACCCTACTCTTTGCCCCAGCCCAGTCTGCTGTCACAGGCCTCAGGGACTCACCTGACTTTTCCAAGCACCACTAACTGATGCTTAAAGGATTAAGCAGTGTTTAAAGAATAACCTTTACCAGGGTACAAAAGTAAATAATGTCAAGGTAAACATAAAATCACAAGTACTAGAAAAGCCTACAACTTGGCAAGTAACTATAAAGTGATCAGCTATAAAGTGGTGGAGTCAGTGGCACTCACCATGCTACTGGGGAGCTCAGGTAGCAGGATCCTAAGTTCAAGGCCAGCCTGGGCAACTTAGTAAAAACCTACCTCCAAAAAAATATTATTAAGCCATGTAGTTATTGCCAGGTCCAGAGACTATACATTGCACCTTTATTTATGTATTTATTTATTGTTTGGTACCAGGCATCAAACTCAGGAGCTTGTACTTGCTAGGCGGGCACTGTGCTGCTGAGCTGTATCCCTGGCCCCATTGCACCTTTGGAAGTCCTATCCATGTACACTTCTGTGAAGGAAGATGAATGCAAAGGGCTGCCTTTGTAAAGTTCCATTTATATGACATGGAAAAGACAAAAGGCATGGGGACAGAAAAACAGAGCAGTTGTTGCCAGGGTCTGGGGGTCAAGTAAAAGGGTTAACTGCCATAGAACAGGAAGGCATTTGGGGACTGATGTAAATGCTGTATATTTTAAATTGTAACTGTGCTTCCATGAGAGTATGTATAAGTACATGTCCATAATTCTCACTTTTTAGGGAAAAATTGTAAACAATACATCTCAAATGGATATTGAGGCTGGGAGTGCTGGCTCATGCCTGTAATCCCAGCACTCAAGAGGTTGAGGGAGGAAGATCCTTGCAAGTTCGAGACCAGCCTGGGCTATAAAGTGAGCTCAAGGCCAGCCTGAACTGCATAGGGAGACCCTGTCTCAAAAAGAGAAAAAATAAAAAAAGAAAAAAAAAGAAATCAGGGTTGGGATATAGCTCAGCAGCAAAAGTACCTGCCTGACAAGCACAAAGTTCTGAGTTCAATTCCCAGCACCAAAAAAAAAAAAAAAATCAAATGGAGATTGAACTTTACTAATAGCTTTCCTAAATATGAACATCATGTTTTTTCTCCTCTACTCTATAAGTGTGCATAGTTATGTTAGATTATTTTTTGAAGTTAAATCAAATTTGTATGCATGGAATGAATCCCATTCACTGATGATATATCCTGTATTTTCATTTATGTACCCTGTAGGATTCAGCTCACTAGTACTCTATTTCTACCTTTTGCTTTTGTCATGAGTGTGTGTGATTGACCTGGGACTTCCCTCTCTTATGTGCCCTTGTCAGGATTTGGTATTGTGATTATTTCAAGCTCACATCATGAGTTGGGGAGTGTCCCATCATTTCAATTTTCTGCAGGACTTTGTATCAAGGTGAAGATAATTATTTCCAGTTCTTTTCTCAGAATTTGGTGGGGAATCCTGCCGTGTGTGTGTGTGTGTGTGTGTGTGTGTGTATGAAGCATTTTGACTGTTGATAATTAGCTGTCATGATTGTGGAATGATTAATGATTCAGATTCATTATTCCATCTCATGTCAGTTTTGGCAAGTTATGTTCTCTAGAAATTGGTGACCTTTTTCACCATTTTAAAATAGGATAGAATGGCCCAGAGTTTACTCTGTAAAATTTCTGACCTATGGAACAGCCGTTAAGTATAATGACCCTGTTTACCCCTTACATGGATTTACCAGTCATTTACATTTTTTCACATTTATTTCACTTCTTATGTCCCTCTCTCTTTGTGTTTGTGTGTTCCTTTAACTGTATCTCATTTTACTTTTTTTCTTCAGGCCCAGGGATTGAACCCCAGGTCTTCACCCTGAGCTACATTCCCAGCCCTTTTTAATTTCTCGATACAGTCCTGCTAAATCACTAAGCTGCCTAGGCTGAATTCCAACTTGCAATCCTCTTGCCTCAGCCTCCCAGAGTGTTGGATTACAGGTACAGACCTCCATGCCCGGCTTCATTTTACTTTTTTTTTTTAAAAGGGATCTTGCTGTGTGTCATGCTCATTGGTGAGGCGGTTAACAGGAGGCATGGCAGGAAACCACAGAAGAAGAACAAAGCCAGGTCCATCTGCATTGCCCATCTCAAGAACTGTGACCACGCTCGCATCTGCCCCACCTGTTCGGAAAAGCACAGTGACACTATCTCACCCGCAAATTCCTCAAGGCGGCAAAGTCCTCCCCTTTTAAATCCTTTGTTCTACCCTTGTTTCCTGCTGATTCTGCTCTCCAAACTCAGCCCGCTCCCACAGCAGTGAATAAACAGCCATAATGGTTTATACAGAGCTTTCTCAGTGGTCTCTCTCCCCTCTGAACCTTTGGTATACTGTGTTGCCCAGACTGGCTGGAATTCCTGGGTCCCAGCAATCCTCCTGCCTCATCCTCCTGAATAGCTGGGACTACAGGCAACTGCTACTGTGCCCAAACCTCTGTGTGTGTGCGTGCCTAATCACTTTGTTGAGTCCTTTGTGGTACTTGAAGATACTCTGACACATCATCCCTGAAGACATCAGCACGTGTTAGCTGAGAAAAGGAACAGCCTCCTGCCAAGCCTTAGTGCAATTATTCCCACTGAGACTATCAGGCATTGGAACAACACAGTTTCCTTCAAGATGACCACAGGTAACATTTTTCTCTTGTCCCAGTAAGGTCCTTCACAGCTGCTTTCTAAAAGCCTCTCTTGACAGCCAAATGTCACGCAATGCATTTGGCTGCCAAGTTTCCCTTCTGTCCTTTAAGCTGAAACATTTTCCCTGTGTTTGCCTTGTACAACAGTGATATTTCTGAAGATCCAGTGCCACTTGCTGAAAGCCCTTCTAGTTGGATTTGTCTGACTTCTCCCTTGTGATTGCTTTCACATTAAACATTTCTCCAGGAATCAACCCAAGTGATGTGCTGTCCTTCTGCACGGATGCCACCAGGAGACTTTTTGTGCAATTTTGTCTCACAGCTGGTGATGGGGGACCTTTGACCGGATAGTCAGGGTACTCCTCCCACTTACTGTATTATGAAGAAACTCTTCACTGAAAACATAACTAAAATAATTTCTTTCTTTATAAGCAGATTTTATTGCAATTAGAAGTATCACTTCATGTGTAGCAGTAGCTTTATTTTCAAACACTCATAAATGTTACAAGTACAGTGAACACCTGCATAATTGTAATATCAGCCTATTTTTTATAAATATTCTCTCCCTATCTGGGTAGTACATTTACATTCAGAATTACAATTGTGTGCTGAAAATCCATGGAGTGGTTGCACTTGGGTTCAGCACTTCAGCTATTTACCATCTTCCTACACACTTACTCTCGGAGGTGGAGGACCAAGAAGCTATGAAAAAAAAAAGGAATTCCCGAAAGATGCAAAGTGAAATAGACCAGACACAGAAAGTCAAATCATACCTAGATGCCAAGTGGGTTGATTTCATAGAAGGAGAGAGTAGTACAGCAGTTACCAGAAGCTGAGAACACCAGTGCAGGGTGGATGGAGAGGAGCTGGTTAACGGGTAAAGCACCACATTAGATAGGAGGAATAAATTCTAGTGTTCTATAGCACAGTAGTTCAACTATACTCAGCAATAACATGCATTTCAAATACAGCTAGAAGAAAGGAATTTGAATGTTCCCAGCACAAAGAAATGGTAAGTGTCTGGGGTGGTGGATATGCTCACTGCCCTGATATGATCATCACAAACTGTATATGTGAAATATCACACTGTTCCCCAGACACCTACGTTAGTATTATGTGCCGAATGTTTAAATGCCTGCGTTGTAATACACTCGTTTGACCAACTGAGGGCAGTGCTGATTAGGCTGTTCACTGGGAAGCAAACGGTGCCTACCCGGGATTGCTTGCCTTGGGGCTCATCTTCGCTGCTAGCCACTGGGACTGTGTGGGTTCTCTGAGCCGTCGTGCGGAGATGGTCGTTTTGATGGGCTGCTTCTCCTTGTCTGCTCAACGCTTCCATCTGAACACCAGCCTCGCTCTGCTTCCCCTGCACAACTTTTTTCTTCCTCTTTCTGCTCCCCAGCCAGAAACTGAGACCACTGACAAACCAGAGGAGGCTGAGGCCTGGGCCCATGACAGGCGAGAAGCCCCAGGTGTGTGTGTGTAAGGCTTTGAAACCACCTTATTTGTGGGGAGCAAAACTAGAGGAATTTTCCTGAAGAATCAGCCTTGGGGACAGCCCCCAGGGAGTGCCCCTTGCTTCTCTTTCTAGTCTTGTACTCCCTTGCATGGCTCAAAGAGCAGGCTCCACACTGGATTGTGACATTAAGGGGACCCTAGGGAGGAGGAGGAAGAATGCCATGGCTGTTCATTTCTCTGACGAAATAAAAACGATTCTCTGGAGCTACTCCCTCTGCCTAATGTTAAGGGCCTTTCTTATAAGGACTGCTGCTCCATAATCTGTCACTCAGAGGTCTCCACCTTCTCAGGAAAGGGGTTATTTAAGTTGAAACTTGATCTTAAATGACTATCTAGGCATCAAAGGGTTTGTCAGATCCTGATTAGGGTTTTTTTTCATTTATTTAAATTACATTTTCTTTATTGCTAAGCCTGTTTTACCACTAAAAGACATGTTGGGTGAAATAAAGATTTTGCTCATAATTCTAGGTCCCAAATTACCTCAACTGATTTTTTTCTCCTTTCCTAGAATCATAGATGTGTAGAATGCCCAAGGCAGAAGAACTCCTGGGGAAATCTAACAGGCCAGCTCCTGGGCAGTGCACAAACAAGGCCTTTGAAAGCTAGAGGGCCAGTGTGCCATGTTCAGGTCACCAGGGAGCATAAGCTTGTGCCTCTCGACTCTCTCTTTTGTCCTTCAGCAAAACTCTTGGGAAAAAGAGGAGAAGCTGCTCCACCCCTCACACTCGGGCGGGTGTGCCTCAATTTTGAAATTGGGTCTGCTTCTTCCCACCCTCTGGGTTAACCATAAGCAATGAAGTATATCCTTTCTGCCTTTGGCTGTAGCAAGCTCAGCCATGTGAGCATCCCAGGTGGAGAAGCAGCCATTCTCTCAGCCAGGATGGTTGTCTCTTGTTATTCTGGAGTTCTTGACAGGCCTACTGGATGGCCAAGAAAGGGAGGGCAAGCACTAGATGAGAAGTCAGACCTGGCTGTCTCCTAATCCGTTGAAAATCACTTCTCCTTTCTGAACCTTCGATTCTCCATCTGTGAAAAGAGGAAGGTGGCCTAGGACAATGGTTCTCCAACCTGGGTCCCTGAACTTCCTGAAATTGTGCATAGAAGAGTAGGAAGTCATGCATGCAGGAACCTGGGGAGAGTATACAGAGCGTGGTGGGGACTGGTGCTCAGCTTATACAACCCACCTGATCTGAAGCAGCATGGTGCTGGGTGTGGAAGGCCCACCTGAGGATTGTCACCAACAGCACAAAAAGGGGAACTGGAGAGGAAGAGGGGAACTGTTGGTTCTCCTGGAGGAGCGTGCCATGCAGGCTTTCCTGATATGGACTCGGCTGTTCTCATTGTCAGAGGAACTCGTACCTCGCTGTCACCGAGCATGGCTGCAGTTCCCTTTGGGGGAGCTCTGGTCCTCACTTTGAGCATCCCTTCCTGGCTCTGGAGGGGAAGATGGTGCACTGTTCAGTCTCCTGGAGAAGCTTCTTGTGTTGGCTTTCCTGATGGGAAATCGGCTGTTCTCACCGTGAGGAGCTCAGGACCTCATTCTTGCTGAGGATGGCTGTGGTACTTTTTGGGGGAGTTCTGGTCCTTACTTTGAGTGTCAATTCCTGGCTCCAGT
>PVLD010034234.1:0-12874 GCA_004027595.1 Dinomys branickii | reverse complement strand
GGGAAGATAACTGATTGAGTGGTAGGGCAACGGAGATGAGGGAGGAGAAAAAACGAACTGATCAAAAGGGCCATCATCTGTGTAACCTGAGTAACAAAGATGAAGGTAACATTATGTAGGACAGCATCCAGAGCTAATTCCCTTCTATGTTCTCTATAATTCTGTATTTCCTCAGTCATTTTTGTATTAGCAGAAATGACAGTTCTAATTCCCTACTATATTCTGTATAACTTTGTATTTTCTGTATTGTTTATGGCTTTTCTGGTTCATATGTCTCCATTCTTTTGTCTTTAAAATAAAATTAAAAAAAAAAAAGAACTTCTGTGATAAACACAGCATGGTACTGGTAAAAACCAGACAAGAAGATCAACAGATTACAAGATGCAGAGAAACTTCCAGCACACTCATCCACCTTATCTTTGACAAAGGAGATAAACATGCTCACTCAAAGAAAGAGCATTTATAATAAATGGTGCTGGAAACACTGGTTTACATGGTGGAGACTAAAAATAGACCTATGTCTATTATCACACACTAAACTAAAATTGAAATGGATCAAAGATCTAAACATTAAAACAGAAACACTAAATCTGCTGGAAGAGAAAATCAGTAGAAGTCTTGAAGACTTAGGTGTAGGCAAAGATTTCATCAACAAAACCAGAATAACATGGGAAATAATACAAAGAATCAATAACTAGGATCTCACCTTATTAAAAAGCTTTTGCACAGCAAAAGAATTCACCAACAGAAAGCAAAGACAACCCATAGGGTGGGAAAAAATTAGCAAGTTGTCCTTCAGACAAAAGACATATCTCGAACATACAAAGAATTGAAAAAAATCAGAACCCCTCCCAAATTTAAAGACCCAATCCAAAAATGGGCATCTGAGATGAACACATGCTTCTCAGAGGAATAAATAGGAATGGCAAGTAACCATACAAAAAAGTGATCAGTGTCACTGGTCATTCAAGAGATGCATATTAAAATAACAAGAGGCTTCTGCTCACTCCAGAAAGAATGGCTGCCTTCAAGAAATCAAACAGCAACAAATGCGGGAGGCGCTGTGGGGAAAAAGGAACCCTTCTCCATTGTTGATGGGAGTGTAGACTGGTGCAACCACTGTGGTGGAGATTCCTAAGACACCTAGGATTAGAGGTCCCATTTGACTCAGCTATTCTCCTTCTGGGTATCTTTCCAGAAGAACTAAAAGCATTATAACACTGATATGTGCACACTCCTGTTTATAGCAGCAAGACTTGCCATAGCTAAATCTTGGAAACAACCCAAGAGTGCATCAACCAGAGAATTGATAAAATGATGTGTTTTTCTATACAACATTGTACTACTTAGTCGTGAGTAAGGATAAACTTGAGACATTTCTAGGAAAAAGGATGCACCTTAAGACCATACACGTAAGTGGAATAAGTTGGACGCACATGTGTGAACATCACGTTGTCTCTCTGACATGAGAAACTGAGATGTCATTTTAAAGTATTCCTTTTTTTCGGAATTAAGCAGAATTTTATTATGGAAACACATAACACATGACCTAAATGGAAAACAGTGAAGTAATAATGCTCTGCAAAATGAAATATATGGATGCATGTTTGTCTCAGAGTTAACCTTGATCCTAACTTATGGCGTGCAACATGTATTTATGAACATTTAATGAGGTAGGCGTACAGGGAAGTTAATTAAAGCAGGTCTAGAAGATCCAACGCACATGTACTCTCACCTAGAGCCTCATCAGTCTCTTGGGTTTATATTATTTTAGTTACTACTTCTTAGGACACGGTGAAGGAGGCATAACAGACTATGATATGGTGTTTAAAATTAATGGATAGGAGGAAGTGAATTCCTCAACTACATTGCTTCTAACTGTGCCATGACCCCCAAGAACCCTGGTCTCCAAACCTCTTTCAGAGGTGCTGAAGGAGGAAGTTCCATCTTCTATGGTTTCTTCCAGCTGAATAGGGGATTAGCTCTATCTATGTGGAG
This sequence comes from Dinomys branickii, assembly GCA_004027595.1. Taxonomy (NCBI): domain Eukaryota; kingdom Metazoa; phylum Chordata; class Mammalia; order Rodentia; family Dinomyidae; genus Dinomys; species Dinomys branickii. Next base: position 10,876 of record PVLD010034234.1, on the reverse strand, counting down.
GCCAAGCAACCCTTGCCCCAACTGATCTATAACTTCAGGGTACCTATGTTCTTTTTCTGAGGATTTTTTGACAAACCCTGGATGTGGAGGCGGGTTGTGATCTTGAAGCAGGGCCATCACCAGTAGTTTAACAGCCCTCAAAAAAGAAAAAAAATTACTAAGAAATTAAGTATGTACAATCTAAATAGTAATATCTGAGAAGCATTATTAAAGGCCATTAAACAAAATCCCCAATTTGAGATACTTAGCCAGGACATCCATAACTCAGGTAGTTCTTTGTGGACCTTAGAAATACTGTCAGCCAGTTTCTGTGGTGTATCTCTATTCCAGACCATCTGACATAGGAACGTTAGTCCTTTAGAAACAAACATAACCTCTCTGTTTTAGTAGTTAGGAGATCAGTCCCCTCTCAGTGTTGTATGGCCACCACTGCTAGTGAAATTGTTTGATCTTGAAGGATGACAATACTCTGGGCAAGATTATCTAGGCTGTCTATCAAGTTCTTTCATAGCTCTTGATCATAGGAGAAAGATGTGGTTAGCATTAAGGTTTTATGCAAGAAAGTACTGTTTATTATCTATATGAGAGTTGGTTTCTAAGCCATCCAGGATGATCCCATAAGAAATAGAAAAAAAAAAGTGAAAGCAATAATGCTATAATTTAGAACAGAGATGATAATTATTGTTAGTCCATAAGAGAGGAAGAATCTTATTTCCATATTCCTGGAGGGATTGTTGGAAAGTACCCAGAGGGATCATATTTTGAAGGAGCTGGGAAGTCTCTGTATAAGTAAGACAGATGTCAAAGAAAGTTCTCCCATAAATCATCTCAAATGGACTGAGATTCACTTTGGACATAGAGGCTGTGCAAAGCCTCATTAAGGAAATTGCAAGGAGATCTTATCACTTATGGTAGGTTTCTTAACATAGCTTGGCTAAATTTTGCTGGGCAGTCTGATTGGATATCTTGATTTTTTCTGATGACTGAGGTCTCCACATGGTGAGGAGATGGTATTTAATTCCCAACACTTTGGTGACTTCCTGTGTGATTTGGGATATGAAAGAGCATGTGTTATTCCTCTGGATAGATCAAGATAGTCTGAACCTAGCAGTCATTTCTTAAGGACTTTGCCACCTGCAAGACCTGTTCTGACCTGGGAAGGAAGGCCTTTATGCATCCAGTAAAGGTGTCAATGCACACCAAGAGGGGCATGAATCCCTTACATGTAGGCATGTGGATGAAGTTTATTTGCTGATCTTCACTAGGGTTGGACTCATGCTTTGTATACGCTCGGGAAAATGGGGAGGATGAATCTGTGGATTATGGCAGACACAGTAAGGTAATGTTTTAGAGCTTTTGATAAGAAGTCCAAGCCCTACAAAGAGCCTATTTTCTGTAGCAGTGATTACATGTCACCCTAGGTAGAAGGCATTGTATAGGGACATAATGATTTTCCACTGCATTCACTGTGGGAAGAGTAGTTGGTGTCAAACATCTGACACTGGAACCTTTGAGTGCCTCCCTCATTAAGCACATTTGAAGTTTTGTGGAATATCCTGGCTTTAAATCAAGGTCCTGGAATGTGGCCATGGATGAAACTATGGATGGGCTGGAATTATATTGAAGAGTGGCCTGTTTGGTAGTGAAATTTCCCTTAGAATACTTTGAGAGAGTGGGTACAAAGGGGCGTGGTGTCTCTGGCAATGGAAAACTGCTACATCACCGGGGAGATTTACTGTTGCACCCTCTCCTCAGCCCTGGTCTACTTACCATAAAGCCCTGGACTTGGGGGACTCAACATCTAAGCCTGCCACCATGCTACCCTTTTAAGAAAGTGGCAGGTGTAGATGGCACCACCAAAGCTCAGATTTCTTTTTTAGTCATGGGAGTCCAGCAACAATGAGAAATTAGGTAAGTTTCTGAGGACCCTGAAAAGTTTGCTGATGTGTTCCAGATCCTGATAATGGCTTTTGATCTGACTCTATGAAAAGTCCAGTTCATCCTGATTTTTCATTGTACAACAGTAAAGACAAAGGGCTACAAGATATATAAAACAGGCCAATGATTAAGCCTTTGAAGCTGCACTCAATGATAGTCAGCCAATTAATATGTTATTTGGCCCCTAAGAAGGGCCCAGGTCAGATTATAACACTGGGGCTTAGAGATAGCAAATTAAGATTACACCTTCAGGCCATTTTAGTAGATATGAGCCCAACCCTGACCAAGGTAATAAATTATGATAAGCTCAGGACTACCAGTTAGAACTCTGATGAGTATCTAGCTGCTTCCCAGTATTTCCTTGAAGGGCTACTCTACAAACACACCGATTTAAACCTGGAGTCTAGAGAGGGTCAAATTACCCAGGGAGAGCATTTTATTAACCAGTCAACTCCAGATATTAGGAAGAAACTACAAAGACTCTAACAAGGCCCACAAACAGAGATAAGTCAGTTGGTCAGTGTGGCTTGCATAGTCTTTAACAACCAGGGATCAGGTGACACATGGGAGTTGAGTAAGGGAAAAAGGCAGGCTAAACCTGACCCGGTGGTGAAGGGTCATGATAAAGCACTAAAGGGAACTGAGGTGATTAGTGTGGTGCACACAAATCTGAATGTTTCAAATTCAAGTGACCAGGGCAATGGGCATAGGAGTGCCCCAAACGCCACTAAGTTCTTGCTGAGCCTGTCCGGATACGGATGCAGGCCCTTGGCCCCGAAGGAAGTACCACCCTTGTTCCAAAACTGGGATGATGTCCCCCAATAACACTGTAGTCAGGGAAAAATGCCCAGACAGTGAATGATGGCGCCCAAGCTGGCTCAAGGAGCTGCCACACGGGACACCAATCACCTTATAATACCCTCAGGTAAATCTGAATACAGGGGGCAAATAGATTACATTCCTTTTCACTACTGGAGCATTTATTCAATTCTGAATGCTTATCGTAGCAGGTTATCATCTCATCAATTGTTGTGGGTCCTCAAGGAGTAATTGGTCACTTTTCTTTTCACTCACTCTGAACTGCCAAGCTGGAAATTTCCTTTTCTAAGCTGCCTTCATGATAATACCAAAGTGCCCATACCAGTAATTAGAAGAATTAATTTCCTGCTCAGGGTCACTGTATCATTCAAACCTCTGCCAACCTTTATACTAGATTCTAGGAACCTGACCAACCCAGCCACATCATCCCCAATTTCTTTGCTAGGAGTTGATCTCCAAATGTGTGATGATGGCACCCTGGAGTGAGCTGTCAAGTCCACCCGAGTAATCAGTCAGCTAAAAACCCTAATTTATCCCCTCACAGAAGACAGGGTAAGTAAGGGCTAATGCCCATCATTAATAAATTTTTGGATGACCCCATGCCAATCTTTATACAACACACTCATTTTGTCAGTAGTCAACTAACATGGAGAATATCACCTAGTACAAAGTCTCAGAATCATCCACGAGGTAGTGGTGCCTATTGACCTTCCTGTTGGCACACCCTGGCACCCTCCACGCTCAGGTCCTGAGAGACATTAACTGTTTCTCTGTCCTTGATCTCCAGGATGCCATCTTTTCTACTCCTGTGGACCCCAGCTCCCAACGCTCTTCACATGCACCTCATAAACCTCACACATTATGAATCAATGACTGGTCTCATTACTTTCGGAAAAGAAAACCCCACACAACTGCTGGGCCAGATGAGTAAACCATTTTGTTCCCTCTTAAAAAGTGGAGAAAAGAGCCTCATCCTGGATATAGTCACTCCCTATGTGTTTTGTGTTGCAAATTATTCTCTTGTGTTTGCCACAGTTCACCCATGTGTTTACTATGGAAAATAATTTCTGTCTTGAGACTCAAGAACTTTTCTTTCTGTGTGACACTAATTCCTATCTGCGTCTTTCAGAAAATTGTACATGAACATGCACCTTGTTAATCTGGCCCCAGAGATCAGTGTACTTTTATTAGTGTTTCTCACCAGGTATGGTAGCATACTCCTGTAATCCCCCCATTTGGGAGGCTAAAATGTTAGGGGTTTTTTTCTCTAGATCTGAATGTATGCTTCTGGTGTTTTGAACAAGACTTCAGTGAATCTGTGTAACAATTGTGGAAGTATGCTTATTTTGACAATAGTATTTCTGCCTATCCAGGCCAGAGACATCTTGCCAGAAAATTGACATCTATCCATTTTCTGATATCTTCTCCAATCTCTTTCTTCAGCATAGTGTAGTTTTCTTTCTAGAGCTCTTTCATGTCCTTGGTTAGGTTAATTCCTAGATATTTAATTTCTCCTGAAGTGATTATAAATGGTATTGTTTTCTGAATTTTCTTCTCATCACGTTCATTGTCTATATATAAAAAATGCTAGTTTTTTGTGTGTTGATCTTTTGTCATGCTACTTTGCCAAATTTTGTTATTAATTGAAAGAGTTTTGCAGTAGAGTTGTTTGGGTCTTTATGTAGACTATCATGCCATATTCAAATAATGACAATTTGAGTTATGTCCTTCCTGTATGTGTTCTACTCATTTATTTCTCTTGCTTTATTGCTCTGGCTAATGTTTCCAGTACTATTTTGAATAGCAGAGGTCACAGTGGGCATCCATGTCTTGTTTCTGATTTAGGGTAATTTGCTTTTAGTTTTTTCTCAATTTAGTATGATGGAGGGCTGGAGGTACAGCTCAGTGGGCTAAGTGCTTGCTGCTAAGCACTAAGGCCCTGAGTTTGATCCCCGGTCCCGAAAAAAAAAAAAAAAAAATTTAGTATGATGTGGGCTATTGTTTTCCATAAATAGCCTTTAACATATTCAGGTATGGTTTTTATATACCTGTTTGCTTCAGGGTTTTTATCATGAAGGGGTGTTGGATTGTGTCAAAAGCCCTTTCTACATCTATTGATATGACCATACAACTTTTAAAATTTTGCCTATTTTGGTGATGTTTTGCAGTTACAGGATTATGTAAATTGAATCATGCTTGCCTCTCTGGGATGAAGCTTACTTGATCATAATATTTGATCTTTTTCAAAATGTTCTGCATTCTATTTACTAATATCGTATTGAGGATACTTGCATCTATGTTCATTAAAGAGATTGACCTATAGCTCTCCTTTTATCTCCTTTGGGATCAGGGTGATGCTAAGTTTTGTAAATGAATTTGGGAGCATTCCATCCCTTTCAACTTCTCTGAAGAGCTTAGAGTTTTAGTAACATAACTGCCTTAAACGTTTTATGGAGTTCAGCTGTGAATCTATCAGGTTCTCAGGTTTTTTTTGTTTTTTGTTTTTTTTTTAGTTGATAGATTCTTTATTACTGAGTAAATTTCCTTGCTTGTTACTGGGTTGTGAGTCATGTTTCTGTCTTTGTGGATTAGTTTTGGTAGTTTGCATGTGTTAAGGAACCTGTCCATTTCTTCAAACTTTGCTCATCTTTTGGAATCTAGTTTTTCAAAGTAGTTACTAGGTTTTGGATTTCAGCAGTCTGTTGTCATTTCACCTTTGTCATTTCTGTTTTTTTTTTTATTTTAAGAGAATAAAAAATAAGAAAGCAATAAAAATATTTTAGAATTTCAAAACAAAATGATAGGAAATTAACAATGGTATATTGCATAGAAAGGAAGGAAGGGAGTATATAGATGTATATATAATGTATATGTGTGTGTGTGTGTGTATATATATATATATATATATATATATATGTTAGATAATTGTGCTTGTGCTAGTAATTTGTATTGGTTTGTTGAAAGGTAAAGTTCATGCTCAATAGTTTGATCAATTTCTCATGCCCAGATCTGGTCATATGAACCTTTGCCATTTCTAATTGCATTGATGAGTCTTTTTCTCTTGGTGAGGCTTGCTAAGGGTTTGTGTATTTTATTTCTTCTTTTGAAGAACGAACTCCTGATTCACTGGTTTTAAAAAGGCTTTAGCCTCAATTCTATTGATTTCTGCTTTCCCCTTTGTAATTCCCTCCCTTACTTTCTGTTCGGGGCTGGCTTGTCATTGTTTCCTGAATGTCCTAAATTTCTATAAGGTCATTCATCTGAGCCTGCTCCATTTTTCTAAAGTGAGCACTGACTGTGATGCATTTTCCTCTCAGAACTGGTTTCCAGTGTCCCAAAGCTTTTGTATAATTATGTCATTAACTTCCAGAAAATTTAGATTTCTGTTTTGATTCAGTCTGTGCCCTATTGGTTGTTCACAGTAAGTTGTTAATTTTCCAGGAGGTTTTGCCTTTTCCAAAATTTCTTCTATTTTCCATGCACAGGACTGAATAGTATAAAGGGGATGATTTCAATTCTTTTATATTTACTTCAGCAGACTTTGTGGACTAGTGTGTGATCTATTTTGGAAAAAAAATACCACATGCTACTGAGAATGATGTGTACTCTGCTGTAGAAGGGTGGGATATTCTGTATTTATCATTAAACCCATATGTTCAATGGTGTGGCTCAGCTCCAAAATTTGTTTTTTGTTTACTTGATCTTTTTCTTTGCAAACGCGGGTTACTAAAATCTACTATGGTTGTGTTGATTTTTATTTGGTCTTTTAATATCAGTAGCTTTTATTTTATGAAGATAGATTGTCCAGTATTTGGGGCATATATGTTTAGGGTTATCATTTCTTGTTGGCTTGTTCCTTCAATTAGTATGTAATGAGTTTGTCTCTTCCAATCCATTTTAACTTGAAGTTTACTGTGTCTGACATTAGAATTGCTACTCGTGCTGATTTGGGAGGCCTGGTGCATGGAATTGTTTTCCATCCTTTATTTTTTAAGTCTTTGAATATGTTTTTGTACTGGATGTGTTTCTTGTTGATCAAATCTGCCAGTTTTTTCTTTCAGTTGGATAGTTGAGGCCATTGAAATTGTGAGTTCTTACTGAGATGGGTTTGTTATTTACTATCATTCCCTACTTTATCTGCTAGTGTATAATTTCTTTCACTTTTCCTGGTTTTTCTTTTTTCTTCTTCTTTGTTTGTTTATCCACTGACCTCACTAGTTTCCTGTCTGTTTTTAGGGCTGTCCAATTCAATGTTTCTGTTAAGAACGTTCTTAAATATTTCCTTTGGAGCTGGTTTATTACTCATATATCTTCTAAGCATATACCTTTTTCATTATTTCTTGATTGATTTGCAAAGATAGCTTTACTGGGTCTGTTAAGCTGCACTGGAAGTTATTCGCTCTTAGGGTTTGAACTACTTCACTCCAGCTCTCTGGCCTTTAGGATTTGTGCTGAGAAGTCTGTGGTGATTCAAATTAGTTTACCTTTATATGTGGTGCTTTGTTTTTCTTTGGCTGCCTTTAAAATTTAATGAGGATGTGCCTTGTGAGTTTAATGGGAATATACCTTGGTGAACTCGTTCCATAATAATTATTTGGAATTCTATAAGCATCAGTTACTTGTATTTTAAATATCTTTTCTTATATTTAGAAATTTTCTTTCATACTTTCTGTAAGCATGTTGATGACTCTATCTGTGTAATCATTTAGATTTTCTCTAATTCCAACGAGCCTTGTGTTGTTCTTCTTGCTGTCATCTAGTAGATGCTGGATAATTTTCTCTTGTACTCTCATTTTCTTTGTGGCTTTTTATACTCTTCATCATGATTCACTACTTTGTTCTCAATATCAGACACTGTCTTCACATTGGTCATATCCAGAATGTATGAATCCTATAGTTTTTTATTTCAGGTATTTTTGTCTGACATCTTTTTAAGAATTCCATATCCTCTCTGAATGTCAAAATTTTGAACAGTTTTGCTTAGCTCACTCAGTTTTTTACTTACCGCCCTGAAATTTACAATGGATATATTGATGGTAATTGCTGTAAACTTTTGGTTTATTTCCTGTTTAAAGTCATCTGTTTTTTCAGCCCTTCTAAGAACTTTTTATAAATTCCTGCAATCTGGTATTTGTTTTCTTCTCCTGCTGTAAACCCTTGGTCTGTCTCAGGAAAGCTGAAAGGCTTAGGAGAGATATCTTTTATTTCCTTGTTTCCCAGTTCTCCTTCTTATATCTGTATTTATTTGATCTATCTGTCATCTGTTTATCTATCTATCTATTATCTACCTATCTGTCATCTATCTGATCTTCATTTTATTTGTATGTGTCCCCCTCTTTTCCCCTCCCTTTTTCAGTGGTGGATTACTGAAACTTGAGGACTAGAAATGTGAGGAGATTATGTATTTATATGCATATTTTTAGTAGAATGTTGCCTCCTCATAAATATTTTTCAGTTTTGTATGTCCAGTTATATTATTTACTCCTTCTGTTTAGTTTAAGTGATTTCAACTCTGTCCCTATGTTTTGCCACAAGAATTGCTGCCATTTATAACAGCATCCACAGATTCAGTCATGCAACATTCCTATATGATAGTCTTTGCAGTTACTCTCCCCATCATTGGCTGTTCTCTGGCCAAGACAGAGAACTTAGACCCCTTTTAAATCAAAGCCAATGATAGCACAAACATAGAAGAGTAACCACTTAATATACATGTGAAACGGTAAAGGAACATAACCCCTATTTATTAAACAACTCAAAAGGCATAGAAAAATTTAAACCAATAAGACACCTGCTGGGAACCCAGATTAGCTATTCCAATGAGCCATTGCATGTGTGGCTCTCTAGCAGCTTCTTTGCCGTGCAGTCTGAGTGTTACCACCCCAATTACTCCTATGATCCCTCCACTGTAAACTAGTGTTAGCTCAGACTCAGGACCTCTTTCTGCCAGGTAGCAGGCATTTCTGGAGTTTGATCCAGTCCAAACTCTAGGGTAAGGAACTTTTTGTGTCCCTGTTCCTGGATGTGATAGTGGATTTGGCAGACAAGTTCACTGGCATTAACAGGAGCATCATGGTAAGATTTTTGGAAGGTGTATTCTGGAGGATACATAATGACCATATTTATTTTTTAGGAGTATTTTTATTGATGAATTATTAGTCTCAATTTTTTCAGTATCATCATATTAAACCATGTGTACCAAAGAGGAAAATAAAATATTAAATTTTTAATATGTAATGAGTGTTTAAAATAAATACCAATTTTCAGTATCAGCTGTTTACATAAAAAATCTAAACAATAACAGAAATAGATTCCTATATGAACTAAGATAAAAATGCAAACAAAACTCTACCACTTAAATAATCTTTGCTTCAATTATCACACCTAAGACTGTCGTCACGCGTAACAACTGCACGCCCCATACTCGAGTCTCACACCGACAGCACATGTGCTTAACTTTCCTTCCCTTTTTGTCAGGCCATCCTTGCCACCTCCCTTGTCTTCCTCTTTCGTCCGGAGCTTTCTATTACATCTTACAGTGTGGGAACTTAGTGGGAAAATAAAGTGTCAACTAAGTAATGAGTGTTTAGAATAAGCATCAACATTTTCAACATCAGCTGTGTACTTGCTTTCATGATATAAATGTAACAGCAGAAATAATTTTCTATGTGAACTACAGTGAAAATAAAGATCAAGCTTCCCTCAGAAATAATCTTGACTTGAATTATCACACCTAAAGCAGTCTTCACACCTGAAAACACAATGTTCTATACACAAGTAGTGCTTACATTGATCGGATGTGTGTTTTGCTATCCTATCTTTTTTAGTGGGTCACACTTTTTACCTCCCAACTTTCTGTTTAGTCAGGAGGTTCTTAGCAGTATACAGTGTGCACTTAACAGAAAAATGAAATATCAATAAAATACAATAGCAAATATGTATTGTTTAGAACAAATATCAACATTTTCTACATCAATTGTTTGCTTACTAAATCTAAACAGTAACAGCAGAAATAAATTCCTATGTGAACTACAATGAAAATATGAATAAAACTCTACCACAAAATAAACTTCACTTGAATTATCACTCTCATGTGAAAATTGTATGCCCCATACACAAGTATTGCTTACACTGATAGCACATGTGTTTTGTTTCCCTGTCTTTTTTTGGTATAATATTCTTGACACCTTTCTGTTCTTCCTGTTTTCTTAGGATGTTCTTGTGATGTTTTCCCTATCCACTAGTCTGCTCTGGAATTATTTTGCAGAGTTTTGGCTGATATATAGTTTTCTTCCTCTGTTGTAATTGATCATTTATCAATTCCAGTACCAGTCCTCTAAGAAAATTTGCCCATGATATTTTGTGCTTGTTATTTTCTTTGTAAACTATGAAACTATTTATGCCTGACATGTTTAGGATTGAGCGAAACACAACCATTGGACAAATCTTTGTTTGAATCACATCATAGTTGCTGCATAACTCATCAACAACATCTACTTTGCCTTTGATTTGATTTTAAAATGTGACCATTTCTGGCTCCATTTGTGTTGAAGATTCAGTCTATTGTTTGTTTGTTTTGACACAGGGTCTCTCTACATAGTCCAGTTTAGCTCTGAACTCACTATGTAGCATAGACTGACCTTTAATGCACAGAATCCTCCTGCCTCAGTCTTCCAAGTGTTGGGAATTCAGGTGTGCACCACCACACCCAGCTTCACTATCAGTCCAGTCATAGTGTAGTGTTGACATATCAATACTACTGTTTTTATTCACCATGTAAGAAGTTAATATTATAGCTTTCTGAAATCCAAAAATTATACAATATCTTTTTCTATTGTGAATTTGCAACATTTCTTAGGAATCTCCACTTTCTTCTTTTTTTTTATTTTTTTATTTTTTTTATTTTAGAAACATAAAAGAACAAATACATATTGACAAACAGACACCCATTATCATAGAAAATAGTACAATCACAACTAATCTATAGACAAGGTGATATGGTCTCAACAGTAGTTGTTGCTTTATCCATTGATATCTTCGAATTGTAGATGTATGGACCCATATACAGACATGCAAATTTAGTCAGACAGTTTATCCTCTCAGCAACAGAAAAAAAAAA
>PVLD010034233.1:0-12876 GCA_004027595.1 Dinomys branickii | reverse complement strand
GGAGCTATAAATTCCCTAGGCAGTTCAGCAGGCAAAGGTCTGCTGCAGAGGCTGCTCCACTGATTCCTTCTCTTTGGGAGACTGTCCCTTAAGCTGTCTGCTGAGATTTCCACTTCTACTCCCTACCCCAAGACCTGGCTGGGGCGTATAAACAGCTCGCCACCCCAGGGACCTTGCAGGCAGAGAGCTACTCAGGTGTTCCTCCCTGGGTGGAGCTCCTCCCCCACTCAAAAATCCCATCGGGGTGCCCAGCCAGCTCATCCATCCCGGGGATCCTGCAGTCAGTAAAGCTGCTCGGATGTCCCTCACTGGGCAGAGCTTCTTCCCGACTCAAAAAAACTGGTCAGGGTGCCCAATCAACTCACCCTGGGATCGTGTAGGCAGGAATGCCGCTCAGATGTATCTCCCTGGGTTGAGCTTCTTCCTGACTCAGAAATCCTGCTGCGGTGTTCACTCGGCTCACCCGTTCCGAGATCCGTGCCAGCAGGAGATCCTGGCACTCCCTGGCGCTTCTCCGCCTCCCTGGCTTTCTCGCAGGAGCTGCCAACCGCAGCTGCCACAGTTCCTGCGGTGTAGGATGCGGGGGCGGGACTCTGAGCGGGATCCCGGACCGCTGCCCAGATTGGCGCAGTCTGCCCGAAGAGCGTGTTCTCTGAGTTTGCTTTGCTCCACTGCCTCCAACAACTCCTGGCTACAGCTGCCTCCGAGCCGATCGGGTTCAGGAGCTGGGAGGGTCCGTCCCGCCGCAATCGCACTCAGTTGTACGTGGATTCAGCCGAGCTGCAGCCCAAGCACAGCACCAATCACCTCGGGCGCCCAGCTCTCAGGACCTGCCCTCTTTCTTGTTTTTTTGCACTTTTGAAATATTTGTAATTTAAATTGGCTTTTAGATAAATGTCATTAAAATTAAAGATATGCTTTCACCCAGATTGTCAGCTGATCAAAATGATGTTAAAATTGGTTTTATGAATGTAACACATATTGTTGACTGTGTACAATAATTTGGGAATCTTCGCTGTTCAAAAATGTGTTGTTATAATATTTTTCACATATCATAAAAAATTTATTAAGGTAATTATATTGGTATGCTTTAAAATTAGGGAAACTATTGGAAAGGACTCCCCTTTATAAATATTGGTTGAGCTCCCTAGAAATATTTCTCCAGTGCTTGTTCATTAGTGGGTACCCCAGTAGTCTCCATAGCCTTATGGGAGACACCCCAATAAACATTAAACATATTATGGTAGTGAGAATTGTTCAGAATCTGAAGCTTAAGTTTTCTGTAAATAAAACAAAAAGCTGTTCTCATTAAAAGATATTCTTGGTACAAAACTCAATTAAGAAGCAAAAATTTCCATATAGCTATTATAATTCACTATTGGTATTTTCTTGCTGCACTAAATATATTCACGCCTGCCAGATGTGCAGATTTTCAAAATGTAAAACTAACATTGTTTATAGTGATAAAACTTTCTCATTAGAACTCAGATATCTGCCTTTCTTTGTGCTCCAGCTATTTGTGGTAAGAGATATATGCCAAATGAACATGAGACTGCCTGTCAAATAACAGTCTTTAAAAAATTTATGCGATGTGTCACTCTATTCCATACAAAGATAAACATTTATTTGTGTTTCAAAGATAATGTCATTATGATTGTCACACTAAAATACTATTTGTGTCTTTCAATCTCAAGTTTTCCTTGTGAAACTATATAACTGCTGTTTGTTAACATTCTATAGGGATTCAAATAGTAAGACAAGAATGGTTGGTAAAGAATAACAGTCCTCTGCTATACTTTATATTTCAAAGTGCTTGATATTCTGATACAATTATTGGAGTTACACTCACTGCTCCCACTGCAATACAAATGTCACTGATCTGGTGTTCAACAACTAAAGTTTCGAGGCTAAAACTAGAAAGATAGTTGAGCTAAGGGGACAGCCAATATTTCGACCCCAGGAAGGAAATGAGTACCCAGGACATGGGGGAACCCTTTCTGTGCCATCCTACCACCTGGTGAGTCACCCAGTCTTCTGACCAAGGAGATAGGTATCCCCAGAGGACAGGAGCACAATAAACAGTTTGCCAAAGGGGGGTCACTAGAGCAAAAAAATCTATTCTTTCATAGAAAGCACAATTGGACAGACAAAGGTCATGACTCATCCTGATAGCTGATGCTGACTGGAGACTTGAGAAGTCCTGTGGATGGTTTCACAGTAATGCGCAGGGAGACTTAACTGACCTCAATAGAGAACAAGACACTAATTTTAATTAAAAGAGGCCTCATTTTAGCTTGGTCTTGAACTTCCAGCAGAAAGATCTGACCAAAAGATATATAAAAGACAGTACCACAGTAATAAGCTGGATGTAAAAAGGTGTTCCAATTGCTGCCACTTTCTAGCAGTTTCCAAATATGCTAATAGCTGACAACTTTCATAGATCATGAAAAAAAACTAAAATAAAATCTATAAAAGCTCGTAAATGAAACCTTAAATATTTTAGCTAAGATCAGCTAAAACTAGAGAGATGTATGACAAATACTAGATATCATCAATGGAGAGATGCAAGAGCCAAAGGGCTGCAATCACTCTTCTAGTCCTACAAAAATTGTTTCTAGACTTGCCTCGTTTCCAATCTACTTTTCCATTCTAGTACTCATGCTTTGGTTATACATGTTTTAATTTCTCAAAAAATTGGTTTATTCTTGACAGAGGCTGACAAAATCAAAGCAATCATACAGTTAAAACCTATAATGAATGTACTCAATTTTTTTCTACTGTGATCCACCCGATCAACCTTGTAACAAGAGCTCAAAACTGCTAAGCTACAAAAATACCTCTCTCTGAGGAACATTAGATTAACTCCCTGGAAAATGTTTCTAACTGTGGTTGCCCTTACATCCACCCTTCTCACCTCAAAGTGGTTCAGATGGAAACTACACCAAGTCTCCTATAACCACAGTTAGAGATAGTTCTCCAGAGAGAAAAATATTATAGAAGTTATGTTAGTTATAAATGTTATAGGCAGATAATCAGAGCTGTGCCCTGAGAAAAAACAATTATAGCCAAAGACACACTCATTAAAGGGCAGGTTTGAAGAGAAACAACATTTGTATCTCTTAAAATGCAATTACAGGATCAAAGAGGGGGAATACAGCTGCCTCCACAAGCACAATTAGGCCTTGCCACTTTAAATTTTTTAAATTATCTTGCATAAAATAAATACACTTCATCCAAACATTATTGGCAAAAGGACAAAGATAAGCATGCATAAGGAGCAAGTCTTGTGTAAGGACATATACACACAAAAGTAGGGTGGCCCAAAGTTCAAGGCAGAGGGATGAGTATCTGCTTATGAATTAACAAGTTATGAAACACCATTCTGAACACCATCTTGGAAGATGTTGCCATAGAGAAAGGAGGTCTCCAAACTTGTGGGGAAATCGCTGCCAATGGACCCATTTTGGATTGTATGCTAGATTGATTATATTAATTTGCATATGTATTTTTACTTCTGTTGCTAGTCTGCTTCAGAGGGCACTGAACCCAACTATACCTAGACCTATCCAACCTCAAGTTACAATGATTAGCTGTTTCAATTACAAAAAACAAAAGAGGGAACTGCTGAAGACCAATTGGACACAATCCAGAGCAGACAGTGATTGATATTCATAAGTTCATATAAAGATTGTATTGAGTTTGTCCTCATATTAAATTACTTGTTGCAAGGCCCATGGCTGGTGTGCAGATGAAATTAATCCCCAGGCTAAAGGCCAGGGCAGAAACCAGCAAATAGTCTGTGAAGTCCTGTGCCTCTAAGCAAGATGCCACGTCATGAGGATTTTGACTTCTAGCTCAGCAGTGAAGATAATCAGGTTACTGTTCAAACATGTTTTGTTCTCTGTGGTTCTCCAAAAATATTTGTCCCTCAAGTCCTCAGCCCTTGCCTGCATCAGTAGTTGCCCTCATCACTTCCTGCAGCCCACTAGCACACATTCCAATCAAGGTGCACAACAAGTAAGGGCCAGGGATGTCCTGTCCCTTGGTCTTGGTCTTTCATTGTGCTCTGACCATCATGGCTCTCCTTGTAAATAAAATAAGTACCTAGTCTTTGTTTTATTCCTTTGTAATATCCCTGAGCAGGAGATCAGTGGTCCTAGGGCAGGGTGCAAATACCGTTGTACATTCTGTTGTCTGGTTCATCTTTCTTCAAACCCACCATGTCTTATGCCCGGTTCCATTGGACATTATTATATACTATAAAGGGAGGTGTTGACCAATACTAGAATCACAAATAGAAACCTGTAAAAATCTGTAAATTAAATTAGGTAAAGTTTGATACTAAAAGAAACTGGAAAGTTACAGACTATTATGTCACTTGATTTGGACTAACACTAAGGACATATTTGAGCATTCATTCTGAAGAAGAAAGGGGAAGAAAACTTGGACACCACCTTCAATACCCAAAGGACAGGAGTGAGCACTCAGCATCGAGGTACAATGGCCCCAGGTGGTGCCAGGTAAGACACATGACAGACCCCTGCACTTCAGCAGCACACAGCAAAGGGCCTAGTGTCTATCCAGCCCTGGTGAGGTGTGTACTGCTGAAATATGTCCTTGCCAGAAAGTTAGGAATTAGAGAGAGTGGCAGAGTCTCACAAAGTGTTTTTACTGTTATTTTTAGCCCAGTGAAATCCATGATTGAACCTAACAGGCCACAAAGAAAGAATAGAGTGTTGCCTCCAAACGGCAGCAAAGGTGAGTAGGCAATGAAAAGGGAGACTATGTTGGCTGATGGACTTGAGTGAATAACCATAAAGCCTCAGAATGTTTGGCCAGCAGACTTCCTTGTCCCTACACAATACACAATTATCTGGACCAGATATCTTGGAGTCCTCACAGTCTGCAGGAACTGCACACAAAACCCCATAGAGGCACAGCATAAACACCAGGCAGCCCCAGACTCAGTGCTCCTTCTCTTTTTCTCTACCTGGAGAGTGTTCTGTCTATGGTGAAGGAAAAAGAAACACAAGCAAGGGCTCAGCTACAGGGTGATGTCCCTGTGTCCATGGACACGGAGAAGCAGTGGAGCTGAAAGTGTTTGGGAGAACTTCATGGAATCCAAAGGACTCAGGGAGTGAGGCAGGGTGCGAGTGGGGAACAGCTGAGGGGTGGTAACACCTATACAGAAGGAAGTTGGACCTCAGCTGAGCAGGCTTTGCTGGGCACAGTAGTTAGCCCTCATTCTGGACTGAGTGTCACAGAATAGCAGGTAGGCTCAGAGAGCCTGGGTGGAGTGGTCAGCAGGTGATGACATGCTGAAGATCTGCATAGATATTTTGATATCTAGATATTAGTAACTACTTCTGAACTTCAAAAGCAAGATGGAATTAGGTTCATAAAGTAACTATGTAGGATACTGCTCCATGTGAAAATGAAAATTCATATTTAACTGGGAATTAATGAACTAGCATTTCCTAACGTGTTCATTCTTGGTGGTATGTCCCAATATTTATTTTATTACAGTCTCAAATTTTACACACTTTTAAGATAAATTTCACTTGATCGAAAAAAATATTTTGTAAAGAGAAAACACACTGTCCAGGTGGACCTAGACAGAGGGCCTTCAATTATATTTTCTCCTTCCAGGCTCTGGTCAACAGGAGAGAGTACATGGGAGACTTGGTAGGTGCTGTACATAATATAGAGTAAAAAGTTCTGAGAGGTAAGGAACTGTGGAGGGTTCTTCTGTGAAGGGAATCAAGGCCCCTGCACTTTAGTTGCTGGCTTAAAGATGGGAAGGACTCCAAGAAGAAAGGATGAGGGCCAATGCTCCAAACAAAACAATGCAATCAGCTATGGCCAGGAAGGGAAAGAGGTCATGTTGTGGAAGCAGGAAACATGTATGAGAAGAACAGAGAGCTTGGTTGCAAGGCAGAAATAGAAGACACTACTTCAAAGCCATCAGGGACACATATCTGGAGCTCTTTGGGTCATCTGAGGAGATGCCACATGCTTCCTACTTCCTCTCAATGTCCATATTCTATTTCTTTCCAGAGAATATTACAGAGTCAATTACTTCCCATTTAGTTTGCCTCATCTCCTCTAAAACACAGGCTTTATGGGGAAAAGAGTTAGTCTCCTGTAGCAATGAGTAATGATAGTCAGGGAAGAGAATTTGTGCTGTACTCAATAAGGCAGGCAGAAGTGAGTAGTCATCTTCAGCTCTCAGGAAGATTACTGCAACACACTGCACAATCAACTTACAGAGCTAGAAAGAAGGCTTCAGAAAGAGTTATCTACATACGGTGGTGCATGTTTATAATCTCAGCTATTTAGGAAACTAAGGCAGAAGAACCATGGAGCTGGAAAAATCCAGCAAGACTGTATATAAGGATAATAAAAAAGATTATAAATATAGTTCAATGGTAAAGCATCCCTCAGTTCAATCTCCAGTACCAGAAAATGAATAAATGAATGAATGAATGGGAATTGAATCAGCAAAGAGAAACTTAATATATGTCATAGTAAGGTCAGTGAGGCAAGCCTGGGGAAACTGGACCAGACCCTTGTAGGACTGGGTGTGATCACAGTAGTTCCATGGCACGCTTTCTCAACACACACATCTGGATGATGCATTCTGCCTCCAAATCACCTCATATAGGTTCTCTTTGTCACTGGTAACCCAGTCTTGGTACAGCTCTCCTCATTTACTACATAATTTTAAAAATCCACCTTGCCTGTAGT
The DNA here is from genome assembly GCA_004027595.1 of Dinomys branickii. NCBI lineage: Eukaryota > Metazoa > Chordata > Mammalia > Rodentia > Dinomyidae > Dinomys > Dinomys branickii. Next base: position 6,129 of record PVLD010034233.1, on the reverse strand, counting down.
GTCATCCATTAGATCCATTCTCAGTAGTGTTGCCAGAAATGAGCATGCACACTGACTTCAACAGTGTCACTCCTTTTCTGAAAACTGTTCCCGCTGGACACTTTGATCTCTCCTACAGCAATTGCTTTTTAAAATATCAGAGGATTTTGGGAAAACATGAGAGAAATTTCTTGCCCCTTTTCTTAGCCCAAGACTATACAAGCAAAATGAACATGAAATAGAGTTATTGTTAGAAGGTGTCCAAGAGGTTCATCAACAAAGGGCAAGAGTAAATGACATATAAGACAAAGTGGATCGCCCACTGTGTCCTTGAGCGCAAGGGATCTGACTCAACTGCATATTCTGAAATAGTTCTGAAGCTTTTCTCTAACCCTAAGCTCTCTGTCATTAATAAATGCAGTTCACCCTCAAGATACAAGACCTAGTGCCAGCACAGCCATTAGTTGAGTCAAAATAGGTAATGGGATCAAGGGGCTAGCCTGTAATGAGCTTCAGGCTTGCATCATCCTGGTATGGACCATGGCCATGGAAACAGGAATGTTAACCTCAGAAACACAAAATTCCTTTCATGCTACACTGTTAGAGTCTGTCAAATCACTGTGTGTTTATTAGGACATTTTCATAGGCAGACAGTAGCATACATACTCAAGACCCTGTTTTTGGCTTACTGCTATGTGAGGACCCAACATTTAATTTTATATTTTGCTTAAAAATTATATAGTCGCTCCTCTCTATGAAGATTTCTTCCATCAATACCAAAGCAACTATTCCAGAATCTAAGATAAGTGGGAAAGAGGCCCTGTCTCCTGGGAGCCAAATCAAAATATTTGCGGAATTCAAGCCCCAATGCTGAACATTCCCCACACATCTTTCTTCTAGCCTATAGCACTGACCTCCTCCCCATTCCATTCATCAGTGGGAAAACAGCCCTGGGGAGTGAAGTGACTTGTCCAAATTCCATGAAACTGGCATAGAATAAGCGCTTGCCTAGCAAGCGCAGGGTCCTGAGTTCGATCTCCAGTACCACAAAAAAAAAAAAAATCCATGAAACTGGCATTATTAGTGTTGGCTTAGAAGTGCAGCCTCTTCAACCTGCTGCCCCATATCAGGCTGATGTATCTAAAGGTAGAACAGGAAATGGGAGGAGGTAGTGCAGCAAGGTGTCCAGGGATAGAGACAGATTTATGAGGAGATCCATTCAGTGAGTGTAATAAATGCCACACAGCATCTCTGCATCTCTTGCCATTACTTGAGCATGCTCCAGCTACACCAAATTTCTCTCAGGGTTTCTCCTGCCTCCCACACCTGCCACTCCCTGTATACAGGTCCCTCTTTCTGCTTCAGGCTGTGCTTCTCCCATGGAATATCCACTTGAATCCTCCCTCTGCTGGGTTCTAGCTCAGTCTAATGAGATTATTGCTTAATTTGACTTTTGAATGACTGGTCTATAGATTCAAAGGGCATCATGGGGAGTTCTATTAACCACATGTACACAGCTGACTCCCACATCAGGCTCAGAATGAGCACTCCATAAATATTGATAGGAGAGGAAAGTAAATAAAGTACTCATAAGAAAAGAGAACTTGGGCCAGCATGGACAACATTTTATGAAGTGCATCAAGTGCTGACAGGTGTGATGTCTTCTCACAGGAACTGTAAATTTAGTTTTCCTGGCTATCACTTGCAAAGGGAATAGCTGAGGCCTGGCTTCCTGGAGACATGAGAGACACATGAAAGATAACTGTGTTTCCAAAATGTTATGTAATGGCAGAAGATTGTGGGATGAGAAAGCACAGCAGTGTGAGCAGAGGACAGGTCTAAGAAGCACTTCAGATGTGTCAGCCCCCATCTTCCCACGTGAATGCCAGTTTGAAGTATGAGAGCCTCACAGGAATGAATGGGCAGGCCCTCATGGCATAGAAATATACATCACGGTATAGCAAAAAGAATTGCAAGTAAGAAAACAGCAGTAGGGGAAGAGGTTGGAAAACACACAAGGAGGAGTTCTCTTTTTTTAGAAGCAAATTCATTATTCTAGAGAGGGTAAGGTTGCACTGGATCCTCCCTTTCCTTGTGTACTCACTGCAAAACAAATCTCCCTCTTTCTGGTCTTCTCCCCGCCCTTCAGAATAAAGGTTGTGACCTATGACCAAAGCCTTTTGGAATGCTCAAGGCACTTGTAGGATGGTTTGCTTGCTTTGCTTTGTCCACGACTGTGCATCTCAGTTTCAACTTAGACATTTGATCAGGTAATGCCTGACAAAAATCTATCTAGATCCTCTCCTAGTTCCACATGCTAATATCTTGTTCCCCAGCCACTACTGAAAAAGCCCCACCTATGACTGCATGAGCCTGTTGAGGAATATCTAGACCCCACCCATAACAAGGTATGAGAATATAGTGGACAGGGGCTGGGGATATAGCTCAGTGGAATAAGCGCCTGCCTAGCAAGTGCAGGGTCCTGAGTTTGATCCCCAGTATTGCCAAAAAAAAAAAAAAACAAAAGAGAGAGAATATAGTGGACAAACTGATTAATTTCCCCCCTGTCATTATAGGCAGTCTGTGTGCCCTGCACCTATTGAATTTTTGTTTCTTTAGCCCTCTATAGAGTCACCTGTGGTCACACCTGCTCCCCAGTGTGCCCTGCTCCCTGCACTGGCCATGACAAAGTGGAGCTGCCTAGTGACAGGAGCAGGAGACATCCTAAGTGAGAGGATCTTGTTGGTATAGGAGGAAGGGCTGCAGGACGTCAGAGCTCTGGACAAAATCAGACCAGAAACCAAGGAAGAAGTTCCTAGTAAGTAAACTGGTGGCCTAATGTTAGGCTCTATTCCATAGCCTAAGCAAGCGTGGGAGGGGATGATTTTTGAAACAAATAAAAGAAACTTGGTGCCATAAGGCACCTCCCATCTCCACACTCATCAGGAAGAATTGAGGATACACAGGAGAAGACATCTTGCACAGCTGCTGGGAGACTGCTTCTGTACTTATTCCTGGAGAGTTGTGTTCAAACTCACCCAGCATCCAGGCTCTTTGTATCCCAAATCAAGAACTGAGCAGGACCACAACAGCAACAAGAAAGACAGAAATTTATTAAAGGATAGTACACTCCTCTAACTTGCAGTAAGTCAATGAGAAAACTCAAGAACAATGCTGACTCATAGCTTTGGGTTTTGAGGTACTTACTGGAAACTTTCCCAGGTCTATGGGCCTTGAATTACACCTAATGTGGTGAATTCCAACAAACTAATTGAAACAGTTTTTGAGTTTATATGCAGTAGGAAAAAACTATAATGCCTATCCAAAGTCATTGAGAGTCAAAATTGCAATGCTAATGATAGCATATTAATCTAGGCCTGGTTATTCTGAAATCATTTGGGGATGTACTCCTCAGGGTCATGCCAAATGTCAAAAAAGTGTAAGGGCATGGGCATATGTTTTGAGCTCATAGCAGGATGGTAAGGAAATATGGTGAGCAGAGGAACATATTTCTCATGATATATCATGATGATTAAAAATATGACATGAATAGCATGTTATTGGATCTCAAAACACAGAGGCACACTTGTCTTTTCTGATTCTAACAGATGTCTCCCAGGCCGTGCATCTCCTGCCTAAGACTGACTCAGTACTAGTGAGGCTGGCCACAGGCAAGCACTGTGCCACTGGGCCTTTCCACGTCCCATCTAGAAATTGCACATCACTTTGCTTCCTCACCTGCAACTTGATAATGTGCTCAAATTTCAGAACTTGGCAACTGTGGTACAATGCCTGCTGAGGAGTATTAATCCAGGGACCTTAGCAATGAGTAAATGCCTCTCTTGGTAGCCTCAGGTGTCACTGTTTGCTTTATTTTGGGGTTATGAATAGTCAGAATCCTAGGTGTTAATTCAATAAAGCAAATGTAAGTAGAGCTTCTCTTGTGTATGTGTATGAGAAGGATGAAGAGAGAATAAATTCATGGCAATCTGAACAAAATCACTATAGTACACCCAGGTGAGAACCAGCAAGATCAACATGCCTTAGCTGGAAGCTTCATATATTCTACTCGCCATGGTTTTCTCATCTTCCTCCCCACAAAGACAGTGAAGCAGAGTTGCTGGAGTTGCCCATGGTTCTTTTCCCATATTGTCCTTACTACAAAGAAAACTCCTGGAAGTATGTCAAACATTCCAGCTGTTTTACCCAAGGTTTTTCAAACAACCCTGTGGTGAAGGTCGGAAATATGGCTCCATCATGTGCAAAAGAAGTGAGAGACATCCCAGGTCATGGAGAAATAATGGATCTTAGAAATCTAGCTGCCTTCCATCCTGATCCCCGGGTCTGACACTTGGACCTGTTAGGCTCCAATCCTTTTCATTGTTCACCTCTGTCCCTTAAACCCACTATCTATCCACGTTTCCTATCATAGGTATGCCCAGGTCATACTAATATGCAAATAGCAGCTCCTCTAAAAAGCTCTAAGAACACACACATACCTCTCCTTGTCTCTGGTCCCTGTCACTGTCAGCTGTCCTGCACTGACCGTCAATGGTGTTTCCAAGGCACAAAAACTAAAACATGAGCAGAACTGATTGTAGATGTCGTATCTCCACCATATTTACAATGTAACTGTCGGTGGTAGGAAAAGTTAGTGTAAGCCTAGAAGAATAGCTCACCATGGTGACAATTCAGAAGGAGAGACAAGTCAGGTAAAGGCCTGCAAAAAGGTAAGACTGAAGGACCCTTATGATGTTCTTTCTGTGCCATAAATGGTACGTTGTTTGCAGGATCACATAATTATTATCAGAATACATGTCTAGGACATAGACGATATTGCTAAATGCCACCTTGTCGGAGAAAGACAGGTGCAGAGCGATTAATTAACTTGCCCAACGTACACCATGTACAACAACGTAGAGAAGGTTTGGGGTCCAGGAGATCCAGCAGTGGTATCTGTCATCCTAGCGACTACTCCGTGAAGCAGCTTGAGTCGGGGATTTCATGCAATCCACCAAAACACACAGACATAAAGGAACATTCTGTCTATGCAAAGCACTGTCCAAAATCACATGACTTGAAAAGGAACAAAAGGTGGCTCCACCATGAAGCACCCACAGTGCCCTCTCCTGGGCGGTCAGACTCTGTGAGCACTGATGGCATGACAGCCCATTTCTCTCTGGGTCTGGGCTCCTCCTTCCCCTCACAGTCATTCCAGTGGCCCAGGATCTGGGAAGTCAGCAGCTTAAGAGACTCAAAGGTAAGTAGCAGTGAGCAGACAAGGGACATAACAAAGGGAGGTGCCATGCTCAGGCAGACACCCATCTCCCTACTGCAATCCTTCCCACCGTCCTGCACTGTAGGGCCTTCTTGGGTAGCCCGACAAGGGCAAGGGCTGGAAACAAACACAAATCAGCACGGGATTCCATGGGTTCTTCTTGCACCACAGAAAGGTCTCTCACCGCCTCACATGTTCCCTCTGATTGCATCTCTCCCTCTCCCTGAGCCCTCGTTGCTGCTGTCAGTTCAGCTCACTTATGTGTACTCAGATTCAGAAAATCTAATTCCTAACACCTCGCCCTACACTTGGGGAGCAGAGGAAAGACAGCAAGTTGTGGCAGTAAGAACTGTGTTGAGCTTCAGCACAGTCCCTGAAAAGAACAGTCCTTGAGAATCGTGTGGAGTTTCAGAGCAATCCCAGTCCCATTAAAATCTGTCTGTGTAATTTGTTGAAGCTATTGTTCACCTACATAGAGGAAATCAGAATCGTAACACCTCTCTGCTGAGGTCTTTAGGAAAGAAAGTGATTCAACAAATTCAGTGTTGACGGAGCCTGTATGTGTCCCCATGTGACTTTTATGGGCTACACTGAGGTGACTACATCACTGGCAGTGTGAGTCTATCATGTATGTGGGTCTCACTTGAAGTACAAACTCATTCATGTTGTAGTCACTGTCCTGAACTAGACACCTAGAATGGAAACCACTTGTAGCTGACTCACTCATGTCTGCTATGGGGAATATCTGATACCTAGTAAGGCATTTTCAATAAGTTCATCAGAGGAGCCCACCCCGAATTCTGTTCATGGTTCCACCCACCTCCTCCTAGTCACTCAAGAGGGAAATACCAGGGCTGAGCTTAACTAACTTT